>JAYKKI010000081.1:6355000-6580000 GCA_039881145.1 Druceiella hillmani
CTTTTAGAAATAAATCGCTTTTTAAATAGATCTTTTGGAAATAATTCGCTTTTTAATAGATATTTTAAAAATAAATTCCTTTTTAAAAAGATCTTTTAGAAATAAACGCTTTTTAAATGTATCTTTTAAAACTAAATCACTTTTTAAATAGATCTTTTCAAAATTAATCGCTTTTTAAATAAACCTTTTAAAGGCACACATACATGTAACGTGTCATGAGCGGTGTAGGAAGATTGTCCTAAACTTTTGCGGTAGCAAACTAACTGCCTTGGAATCTTTAAGTAAAATGAAAACTTGTTACTTAGGTTTTAGTTTATTTTTCAGTGGACCGTTTTAGATTTTTTGTCGTTTTTTATTTGTTTGTAAGTATCGATATAAAATACTAACTTTAAATTAAAATTTTAGAATTTTAATTAACCTACGACAAGGTACTTTAATTACTTAATGAGAGAAGCACTGTATATCCCCAATAGTAAAGAAAGTAGATATCTTCGCAAACCGGATACGAATAAATGCCAAGTGAGGAAATTAGCTCTTTGTGGTTATGATGAAGTTTCTCTACCGCGGAACAATTGCTATTTACGTAGCCTTTTAACTAACCTATTCTTAAAGGTGATCAAATTTATGTGACAAAATAGGTCAAGTGAAAATCGAACACACATTGGGTTGAGTTCCGTAAGGATTCAAGTTTACACACGTAGTAGTATAAATTTGTTCATCGGGGGATAACTGAATAGTGCTGGTTAATCTAATTTTCAGTCTAGGGTTAAATCAAACCGTTGTATATAAAGTGTAATTAAATTTTTTTTTGTTCTGTTTTTCTTAAATCCTGTTATTAGCTGAGCCGAACTATTAATTACATACGATTTTTTGGAGTTTACTCCTTAAGAATCGATTTTCATGTATAGAGCCCGGTATGAAGTTTTATTAGGAGTAAAATTAGAAGTTCAGGGCGTTAAAAAAAGTGTAACAGTTTGTAAGTTTGGATAAAGAACAATATAGCACATATCTCTTACCTGTACTGCGCAAAATTTAAGCTTCAGTTAATGTGGAACTAATTTATTTCGTGAACCAGATGAGAATTTATTAATTATAATCGTTTTATTTTGTGTTTAGCGACGCATAAATTGATCAACGTAACTTCTTTGCAAATAACACAGTATCCATTTAATTGCTCATTCATTTAACCCCAGCATAGTTCAAATAAAAAAAATGTTACAGAATGTTTTCGTCTTAAATTTTTGAGCGGAAAAACAAAAATTAAATTTTGCTACATTATTGAACCAATACTCTGTATAGAGAAGAAATACTTAATTGATTTTGTCAAAGTACTCAACATTATATAACAAATATGTAATGGTTTTGACGATTTTGTAAATTTTTCTACTTGTTACAGAACTCTAAAAACGCTAAGGCGATTACTGCGTGGCACAACAAAACAATGTTTATTTTGTTTAACCATTCGACTTGGTAACTTTCTACGGCAACATTTAATGTTTTATAATTAAAAATTATGCATATATGCCACGGTCGAAACGAACAATGGCGTCTTGGTGAAAGGGAGAATGCATTTTGTTTTTTTTTTGAGATGCGCTTCGTAAATAATCCGCTATAATTCGCTATAATTATGTATTGTGTGAGAGTAGTGTTTTGGATTAATTTAAATAAAATTAAAATGGAGAGCTTAGCAACGCTTGAATTGAATACCTAACTGCATTTTTGTAGTTTTGTAAATTTGCGATTTTTATTCGGCGATATAAAGAGAAAGTGTGGGTAATATTTTTCGAAGGTATGTGTGTTTGGGTCTGTATTTTCTCTTTCAGTCTCAACAGCTTGTCGGAGCTCATGTCATTAGATTCGTATTGGTTTCATAAGAGTTATTGAATACATGGCGTTGCTTGTTTACCACTATGGGGAACACTGAGTAGCCGCAAGTGTGATATGTCGGAACGTGGGTCCATAGAATCGTGCGCACTTATAAATTAACACTTGGTACTCAATACAGGATGTAACAAAGAACCTATATTTTATTTACAAAAGTGATCCTATGAATCAATGTTAAGGAATTACATGGTATTTCCCAACTGCTCCTGAAAAATTCACTGTAAAGCTTGGGATTCCGAAGAAAAAAGATTACATTTTCTTCTAGAAATACGCTTCAAATATACTCAGTTTGATGAACAGAATCATCTGTATTAATAATAGACACGTTTTGTTACAAAACATATTTTCACGGGGGCTGATCATATCTTATCGTTCTGAAGGCAAAATGTTTTTGGTGAACTGTTTCCGAGATAATCGCTTTCAAGTTCAAAATTTAGAAAGAATTCCGAATTTTTTTCATAAAATTATTTTATTGCTAGGAATAAGTATTATATCAAATCTCACTACTCTCAGAAAAATAAAAAATTAAAAACTGTCAAAGAATCCTTTTTCAAAAATAAATGTTACTAGTGTGATCAGATCCTGATAAGATGAAAAAATTAAAAAATTGAGTTTATAATTTTTTTAAAAGGTTTTATTTTTTTTCTTTCTTTCTTTCTATTATTAGAATAATGCGTCGGATTATATCAACATGTCGTAATAATAATAATAATACCTTAATTTATCTGTTTGTTCATTCAAACATGATAAATTCCTTAGAAGATATTGACCAAACATATTTATACTATAATACGTTTATTCCTAAATAGTTACTATTGTTCTTGTTATGATTGTTCAAAAGGATTCAATAATTATGGAAAAAGAACAAACAGAACATGCCACTAAAAGTTTAACAACAAAACCATTATTAATTAAAAAAAACAAAGTCGATCATCATTGCAAATATATGCGTACCACCTGTGTTATATCAAAATTAATAAACTGCCCGAAGGTAATTCTTAATGAATATATGATTACATAAACAATACATTAATTTAATGTCCTCCACTTAATCACGGCGAAACTTTAATAGCGACGTTAAGCGAGAGTTAAAGAAGTTAATTACGTTAGTCTCTGATTAATGATTATTAATTATGAATGTGCGAGTTTTGTTTCGTTTAGTATTCGGAGTCATTATTAATGTATTTATGTTCGACTTCCATTTAATATTGTAGTTTGGTAAAAAAATATTTATTTTCTTAATGAGATCTTAATCATCGTGGTAATGAAGTTGCGATAACTGACGCCTGTCTTATGTAGGAGTCTTAATTAATGTTATCTTATCAAAACATTTAACTCAAATATGCGATATAGAAAACTTAATTAGATACGAAACTCATTCATAATATTTTTAACACCACGGACTACATTTTTTAGTGTTTAGTGACAAAATTGCTAAAACAGAACACTAAAGGAAACATTTCAGAGTCCGTCATTCTGTTTGTCACAGTAATTTTTTTAAATTATAAACGTGATATGTAAAAAATACAGACGTAAATTATAAAAAATTCTATTTTGATGAAATTAAAAAAATATTTCAAAATTACCGTGTAGGATATCGTCAATGAAAAATTACTTAGGCATTAATTCAACAATACATGTAATATATTTTTTCACGAATTTATTTAAACATTTTTCGGAGAAATGCATAAAAATTGTTGTCTTACACCCTATCATTAAAAGGGTCGCTCTGAAAAATCACAAAAGAATTTAAGATTCTGCATTGAGAGTTAGATATGGATTGAATCATAATTTTGATTGAAAAGTTGTTATAAATATTGATAAATTGTTATTTTTAAATTGTTTATTTTACCTTCAATCTGGTTACATTTTTTATCGGAGTTTACTCCTTAAGAATCGATTTTCATATATAGAACCAGGTATAAAGTTTTATGAGGAGTAAAATCAGAAGTTCAAAGTGTACGAAGTTCAGAGCGTTAAAAAAAGTGTAAACGTTAGGTGGCCTCTCCGCACAACATATCTGTGCATCTTTAGAGTAAGATATTAATATGTTTATTTGGAATTTTCTTACGACGAAACGAAGTCACGGAGTTTGACACACATAGGCTCGCATTAATAGACAAAACATAAAACCAGATTAATTTTACGATTACGTAAGTCTAGAATAAAATGAATTGCCGTATTATGTCTCCGATGGTTCTATAAACGGATATTCAACTAGTATTAACTAATCGAGTTTGGAAAATAAAACATTAGCCCATCAGAGATTTATGTTTTGATTCAATACTTTCGCCTGCTCAGTACGTGGTGTGTATCAGTCGTTAGCTAATTTTAGGCACATCTTGACGTATCGAATTATTTATTGATAGTTGTCAGCACAGATCATATAGTAAAATTGTAAGCGTCGTTTCTTTTGGCTGAAAGTATTGCGTTTAACAACAAGAAAAAGAAACTACACAGAAACAAAGAAAAGACCATTGTTGCAAATATTGGTTTCTTACAAAGATGTAATTTAAAATAAACGCACCGACGGAGCAAGCGTGAAAATGAAAAAAAAAAAACGCTTGAGACGCCATTGCCAAGAAATATATATTAGTCATATTATTAATGAAAGGGTGAGTACAGTCAAATGTACACGTTTATAATGAAAATAGACTACAGTATTAATTTGTTTGCACGAATGTAATTTCTTTTTATATACAGTTTTACCTGTTTTATACATCCCCAGACAATCAAGGCATTAAGGAGTAAACTCCGGTCGCGCGTCGGAGCTAACATAATTTTTGTTTACTTTTATTCAGGTTATATTAACCTGTACAAAATAGTCGCTATTAAGCTTTTAAAACGACAGTAAAGTGAATGAGAAAGCGATCGAGTTTATCTTCTCCAGTTAGTCAATACGTTTCTTTGCCAGTTAGTCAATACGTCAGTAAATAACAATATGCCAATAAACCACACTTAACTTGTACCTTATAATGTATATATATATATATATATATATATATATATATATATATATATATATATATATATATATATAACAATTAGCGTAAACGTTTTCGTTAGATGAACGTTAAACTTCAGGATAACTTCATCTGTCATTTTCATTAATTTCATTTTATGATATCACGCAATCCTTTGCCCATCAGTTTATAACTTAGAGTTTCAATATTTACAATTTTGTCTGCAAGTCCAGGTCTAAGGTACCATTGTAATTTTACGATAATAGCGTATTATTTCGTTTACTTCTCTAATGTTAAAAGAACTTGCGATATCATCAAGAATTAAACTTTTTCCCCAAAGTCAAGTTTAGTCTAATCATTAATATGGTAAAAAAATGAACCGCTCTTTCTTTTTAAATGCTTTTCTTTCTATTTATTACTACGTCTTTCTATATTACACAGAAGTCTCTCCAAAGTGCTATGCATAAAATTGTATCACAATTAGAACGCTATTTATCACTACGTCTTTCTATATTACACAGAAGTCTCTCCAAAGTGCTATGCATAAAATTGTATCACAATTAGAACGCTATTTATCACTACGTCTTTCTATATTACACAGAAGTCTCTCCAAAGTGCTACTCATAAAATTGTATCACAATTAGAACGCTATTTATCACTACGTCTTTCTATATTACACAGAAGTCTCTCCAAAGTGCTACTCATAAAATTGTATCAAAATTAGAACGCTATTTATCACTACGTCTTTCTATATTACACAGAAGTCTCTCCAAAGTGCTATGCATAAAATTGTATCACAATTAGAACGCTATTTATCACTACGTCTTTCTATATTACACAGAAGTCTCTCCAAAGTGCTATGCATAAAATTGTATCACAATTAGAACGCTATTTATCACTACGTCTTTCTATATTACACAGAAGTCTCTCCAAAGTGCTACTCATAAAATTGTATCACAATTAGAACGCTATTTATCACTACGTCTTTCTATATTACACAGAAGTCTCTCCAAAGTGCTACTCATAAAATTGTATCACAATTAGAACGCTATTTATCACTACGTCTTTCTATATTACACAGAAGTCTCTCCAAAGTGCTACTCATAAAATTGTATCACAATTAGAACGCTATTTATCACTACGTCTTTCTATATTACACAGAAGTCTCTCCAAAGTGCTACTCATAAAATTGTATCACAATTAGAACGCTATTTATCACTACGTCTTTCTATATTACACAGAAGTCTCTCCAAAGTGCTACTCATAAAATTGTATCACAATTAGAACGCTATTTATCACTACGTCTTTCTATATTACACAGAAGTCTCTCCAAAGTGCTACTCATAAAATTTTATCAAAATTAGAACGCTATTTATCACTACGTCTTTCTATATTACACAGAAGTCTCTCCAAATTGCTACTCATAAAATTTTATCAAAATTAGAACGCTATTTATCACTACGTCTTTCTATATTACACAGAAGTCTCTCCAAAGTGCTATGCATAAAATTGTATCACAATTAGAACGCTATTTATCACTACGTCTTTCTATATTACACAGAAGTCTCTCCAAAGTGCTACTCATAAAATTGTATCACAATTAGAACGCTATTTATCACTACGTCTTTCTATATTACACAGAAGTCTCTCCAAAGTGCTACTCATAAAATTGTATCACAATTAGAACGCTATTTATCACTACGTCTTTCTATATTACACAGAAGTCTCTCCAAAGTGCTACTCATAAAATTGTATCACAATTAGAACGCTATTTATCACTACGTCTTTCTATATTACACAGAAGTCTCTCCAAAGTGCTACTCATAAAATTGTATCACAATTAGAACGCTATTTATCACTACGTCTTTCTATATTACACAGAAGTCTCTCCAAAGTGCTACTCATAAAATTGTATCACAATTAGAACGCTATTTATCACTACGTCTTTCTATATTACACAGAAGTCTCTCCAAAGTGCTACTCATAAAATTTTATCAAAATTAGAACGCTATTTATCACTACGTCTTTCTATATTACACAGAAGTCTCTCCAAATTGCTACTCATAAAATTTTATCAAAATTAGAACGCTATTTATCACTACGTCTTTCTATATTACACAGAAGTCTCTCCAAAGTGCTACTCATAAAATTTTATCAAAATTAGAACGCTATTTATCACTACGTCTTTCTATATTACACAGAAGTCTCTCCAAAGTGCTATGCATAAAATTATATCACAATTAGAACGCTATTTATCACTACGTCTTTTCTATATTACACAGAAGTCTCTCCAAAGTGCTACTCATAAAATTTTATCAAAATTAGAACGCTATTTATCATTACGTCGTTCTATATTACACAGAAGTTTCTCCAAAGTGTTACTCATAAAATTTTATCAAAATTAGAACGCTATTTATCACTAGGTCTTTCTATATTACACAGAAGTCTCTCCAAAGTGCTACTCATAAAATTTTATCAAAATTAGAACGCTATTTATCACTACGTCTTTCTATATTACACAGAAGTCTCTCCAAAGTGCTACTCATAAAATTGTATCACAATTAGAACGCTATTTATCACTACGTCTTTCTATATTACACAGAAGTCTCTCCAAAGTGCTACTCATAAAATTGTATCACAATTAGAACGCTATTTATCACTACGTCTTTCTATATTACACAGAAGTCTCTCCAAAGTGCTACTCATAAAATTGTATCACAATTAGAACGCTATTTATCACTACGTCTTTCTATATTACACAGAAGTCTCTCCAAAGTGCTACTCATAAAATTGTATCACAATTAGAACGCTATTTATCACTACGTCTTTCTATATTACACAGAAGTCTCTCCAAAGTGCTACTCATAAAATTGTATCACAATTAGAACGCTATTTATCACTACGTCTTTCTATATTACACAGAAGTCTCTCCAAAGTGCTACTCATAAAATTTTATCAAAATTAGAACGCTATTTATCACTACGTCTTTCTATATTACACAGAAGTCTCTCCAAATTGCTACTCATAAAATTTTATCAAAATTAGAACGCTATTTATCACTACGTCTTTCTATATTACACAGAAGTCTCTCCAAAGTGCTACTCATAAAATTTTATCAAAATTAGAACGCTATTTATCACTACGTCTTTCTATATTACACAGAAGTCTCTCCAAAGTGCTATGCATAAAATTATATCACAATTAGAACGCTATTTATCACTACGTCTTTTCTATATTACACAGAAGTCTCTCCAAAGTGCTACTCATAAAATTTTATCAAAATTAGAACGCTATTTATCATTACGTCGTTCTATATTACACAGAAGTTTCTCCAAAGTGTTACTCATAAAATTTTATCAAAATTAGAACGCTATTTATCACTAGGTCTTTCTATATTACACAGAAGTCTCTCCAAAGTGCTACTCATAAAATTTTATCAAAATTAGAACGCTATTTATCACTACGTCTTTCTATATTACACAGAAGTCTCTCCAAAGTGCTACTCATAAAATTTTATCAAAATTAGAACGCTATTTATCACTACGTCTTTCTATATTACACAGAAGTCTCTCCAAAGTGCTACTCATAAAATTTTATCACAAATAGAACGCTATTTATCATTACGTCTTTCTATATTACACAGAAGTCTCTCCAAAGTGCTACTCATAAAATTTTATCAAAATTAGAACGCTATTTATCACTACGTCTTTCTATATTACACAGAAGTCTCTCCAAAGTGCTACTCATAAAATTGTATCACAATTAGAACACGTTTTTTATCGAATATAATAATCTTACTGTAATAAAAATGTGTCGTCAGATAGAGAGTGTAATCCAATTAATAATAACTGTCAACTCTTAATTTCGGTTAATTCTTGTAAAAAAATATTTTCACCTGTTAAATGTGAATTTACATTAATTTATTATTAATCATAATAGATATTTTTATATTATATAGTTACTTTTATCTGTGTAATTTGTCGTCATAGTACATGAATAATTAACTAGACTTAGAAAATAAGTCTAGTTAATTTATCACTTAACAACAGGTGATAAATTAACTAGACTTATTTTCTGATGTGTAACCACAAGCTAATCAATTTTTTATCCATAATGTCTCACAGTAATAATTTCAATACGTGTATTTAATTATAAAAACTTTTTATAGTTGCACTCACAATTAAATGAAACTACGTGATGTAGTATTATTTCTACTATCTTGAATTTCTTTACCACTATTGTAAAGAAATTAAAGATAGTAGAAATAATACTACATCACGTAGTTTCATTTAATTGTGGTAAAGAAATTAAAGAAAGTAGAAATAATACTACATCACGTAGTTTCATTTAATTGTGAATAATGAATTTCTACAAAATTAACGCCAAATATATTCAATAGTTGCACTCCTTAATATATTATGATATTATTTACAATTTACTGATAATACAGTAAGACTTTATTATCCTGACTTTATAATCCATAAAGTTAAAAATATTTCGAGCATAATAATCTTCTTTCATATTTGTATCATCGTATATTTCATTTTCAAGTATTGCTTATTAGTATTTCATTACACGCATTGTAAAGCTGCGACGTCTGTGAGACGATATTAATGACCAAGCTTTTCGATTTCTTTTTATTCATTTTAACTTTAGCCATTCGATTTCTCGGTACTCTAGTGAGTATGCATAACTCTTCCTATACGGATCAATATTCTTTATAATCGCAACTCTCCGAAAGGCATTACGGTACTGAACCGACGACAACAATAATTACGCTTGGTTTTTTTCGCCGGCAACTTTTATTTACTTTCACTCACAATCAAAAGTGGTGAATGTACGTATCATCCATTGGCCTCGATAGAGAATAACTCGACGGCCATAGACAAAAGTAAATAGCGTCTGGTAATTTCCCGCCAAGTCGCGTCGTCGTTTCGCTTTGTTAAATTTGGCAGCGGTATTCATGACGTTTTGTATGTATGTATTCCGTTTTCACGCCAATTTGGCTTGAGTGTATTCCGGTTTATGAGAAAATGTTTAATTTAGTGTGTAGTTGAATAGCGAACGTATTCATTTTGTACCGCCGATCGCTTTTACTTTCGCAGTTTTTTGGAAATACCACAAATTATAGACTACAGTTTTAAATCCTGTATTTATACGAAAGTCGTGTTTAGTATGCAAGGGGCTATTAGGTAATAATATACAATTAATAAGGTTACATATTCAATATGTCAGGCAATTTTGGTTACATCAACATATTATTTTATAAATATTTATATATGTAAACCGAAAAGATTTGTTTGTTAGTAAATTCATGTATTCATACGGAATGATCTCAAAAGTTGCTAAACTTACAAAATACACATAGTAACCGTGTTTGATAGAATCGATAGTTTGAAAGACACGATATATGTTAGGCAAGCGAACGAAGCCAATTCCTAGAAAGAAATGTTTTTTTATCATATTGGGTACAATATCATAAAACGAATAGTGTCTCATCTAGGGAGTATTGAAAATCACCCTTATAGATTGTTTATGTGCGCCTTCTGTACATAGGCAATCTATAAGATTAATTTATATCCTATTATTTAAATTTACTAATTAACAGTATTTGATATTTTATTAAAGTAATTCTACAATAGTAATTTTATATAACACTTTGGATACTGATACGTAAATATAAATACGTTTTTATCTTTAATATACTTTTAACAATAAAATAAGTGCAGCCATCTAATGGAGAATTATTAAACTACACATTGTGATGGCTGCTTATGAAAGAAAAAATGGGCCGTCAGTTAATTGAGTAATAGCAGAGTTGAATCATAATATCTATGATTTCTATTGAAGATATTGATCAAGCGTCTATGGTTTTGTACCATAGATACTTGATATCTGATGTAGATGAATATCTATAATGTTCCATTAAAATAAAAGTACCGGAAATCCATGTAGTGTTGGGTCCAGGTGACACAAAAGTAAAAATGATACTCTTATATAGGGAAAATTATTAATTAGGCAAATAAATTCTAGTTGTGTCTTGCTGTTTCCTTCATATACAAATATAACGTACTAATTTAGAATACTCACAAGTCCGACAGTATATTCGAGACCGGTAAAACTCGAAAAGAACAAAGAAACATTCATTTTGATAACACAGAACGAACGTCAATATCCGTTGAGGTTTATTTCTAAGTAATTTAGGCAATAGTTACTACACATTAAAAGAAAATCGGACAATGTTGATTATTTTTTGTAATCGTTTCTAAAAAGTTATTATGTACTTCGTTGATTGGTTATGTTGTTATTTTCTATTAACTATTCTAGATATATTAAAAATATAATACGTGTGCGTTAAAGAAACTAGATTTCATACTACAGTTAAAATTTTATTTAAATTTGGGCCTTTTCCTGAATGCCAATAGGAGAATTGTCAGCTTTTTTATGTTCCAAAGTATACCAGCTTTTTTTTTAAATATAATTTCATTATATTATAAATAAATATAATTTTATTATCCTTGTTATATCAATACGAGTGTTTAGAATTTAACATTGTCTGCGTCAGTATTGACATTTTTACTGAGATATTTTAGAAAAAGTTTTTATATTGGAAAGCTTTCATCTTATTAGAGATATGGATGTATTATACTTTCCAGTTAGAAAATAAGGATGTTGGAAGTTAAATCTTGGCATACATCAGATACTAATATATCATTTATATCGTTCTGATATGTTTTGCTTTATCAGTCGACTTTTTCACAATTAAATTAAACTAACTCTTTAAGTTCTTTACCACGACTTAGGTTTCGTTATATTTTTTTCAAAATCTTTAGGTGGACTATTAGCAAAGATTAGCACCTGAAGATGTTGTCATTCAACAAAACATAGGTTGTGGTAAAAAACTTAAAGAAAGTAGAAATGCTACTACATCACGTAGTTTTGATTTAATTGTGAATTTCTACAAAATTAACGTCAAATATATCCAACAGTCGATTATAATTTAGAACAGTATTTATTATCTTAAGTTATGAGTAATCAGCTTTCGCTTGGAACTTACTTTTGCTCAATATTGAGTCGATCTGTTGCAAGTGTGCATTTGTTTGTAACACAATAACTTTCTTAAAACTCGACAGAATTTAATGAAATTTGGCAGATTTATTCTATATACCTTCTTCCATGTTCCTCAATTCAAATATGACTTTGAATAACAATGATCGTTGTTTCAAATGAAAGGTATTAAAATATAGATCACGAATATATACATGGAATTTTAGAAAATATTGACTCTTGACTGGCACAATAACGAAAAATTTGAAAAGTTAAATAAATGTTAAGTGTGGTATTAAAGAAAAGGTATAACAAACTATATCAGGAACTGTAACCAAAAACAAGATTTTTTTAAACGTATACTATATTCATGTTTTATCTCGCATTCCATTACTGTATTTCAATTCCTATTAACAGCCGCGACAGAAGTGTTGCTGCCACCTACTTTCAGTTGAATATTTCATAAAGTATAATGTCCAGAAACATCCAACTGAAACTCTTTAGCTCCTCATTGTTACATTGTAATGATTTTTCTACCGTTTATTTTAGATTATTCAACCCTGAAAACCTCTTTTAAATATTTTCAGACAGAAAATTAATACTCATTGTTAAAGCTAATGCAGGTCAGCTTTTTATGATGTGGCCATGGCTTATTTATACAATCATGAACATAGATAACACATAAAACTTTACCAAAGTTTATTAAGTAATTTTTTCGTACTGTTTCCTTCTGTTGGGAAACGGTACGAAGGGTATCTTGGTAAAAATTGAGGTGTCCAAAAAGGTATAATTTTTGGTGTTCAGCATACGTGTTAGAAGTATTTAACTCGGGATGGTTACACGATAGAATCTACGACGAGGTGTCACTCGCTTCATTTTTATGAAATTGATCGATATCTGTAAGAGCGTTTGTAAGTACACTTGATTGGGCCATTGGCCTATCGTTAATAAGACCGACTTAGCATATAACATTAGTGTTTACTAATGTTCTAAACATTCTCTGGAGTCTCTTTGCACAAAATTTCGGTAAATAGCCAGAAAATAAATTTCTTTAAATATAAATACATTTTTAATGTATATTCACTTTTTTAGAATTCCGAACTAACACCTAACAATCACGTAGCATATATACGTCCAAATGACTCGTGGATCAGACTTCTGTATATTTTCACAAGACATTTGAATAAATAAAATATCTATAACTAAAAAGTTTTGGTTTTTCTCTCCAAGTTTTACCTTTTAAACACACAAACTCGGACTTATCAAAAATTGTATTATCATTATGCAGATAATAATTGAAATAATTATAACATTAAAAGAGAGGGACTAGGAGAAACGTAAGTCTCACAAACAGCGTTTCCATTTATAAACGTTGCAAAAGCATTTACTAAAGTTGACACATGTATATTTTCATAAAATAGCTTTGTTAAAAAAAACTATTTTCGATTCGTTTTTAAAGTAATGTAATCAATCATTAATCAAATGAAACGTCAAACTGACAGCTCGCTAATAAGTAATGATAAAATAGTGTGAAGTCTGATGGGTCCATGTTTTAGGAGACAGACCACCCATGAACATGAATTAAACTGTTTAAATTATCTTAAAGACCTAATTTGTTAAAACTTAAGACCGACAGACAAAAATCAATTAAATTATAAAGTTGAAAAAGCCTGAAAAAATGGCGTCGAAAAAAATAAGAGAAAATATTCACCAAAATTGATTGGTGTACTAAAGCTAGAGGCCAAAGGTATTAAACACTAGTTGTTATGCACAGCTACACTCACAATAAGCTGAATTTTGTAATATCTGTTGATTATCTCAAGAACAGTCCCCCTACTCCATGTCTCAAAGCGCTAAATTAACAATTATAAAAAAAACAGTGTTGTTTGAAGTTTACTGGAAAATATAACAATAATTCTAAATTCCTTACTTTTTTTTTAAATATACGATAATTTTGTGTATGTAAAAAGTATACTATGCGAAATATTATACAGTTAAAAACAATATTAAAATTCTTAATATTGAATAGAAATTTTTTGTCCTCAAATATTTATGTAGGCTATATTTTTCCTTAGATATTTCTCATCATCCTGAATATGAGATATTTTCGTTAATGTGTGAAAACCCAACAATTTCCGTGATAATCGCTTTCAAAGTTCGAAATTATAAATATTATTCAATTTTTTTGAAGAGAATCTTCTTTGGGCCCGATGAGAGTAAAAGCTCGCAACGTTTCTCATGCAACGTTTTGCAACGTTTAATTGTAATCATTTTATTAGATGTTACGTTGATTTATAATGGCTTTTTATGAATTTTTCTGAATGTATCGTATTAAAATCTTCTTATACGAATTTAGTACAATGTATGGATTTACCCTTAGTTTATTTTTTTGAATATTTAATTCTACGTATTTATCCTGCCCCTAAGCATATTTTCAACTTTGAAGTATACGCATGCACATGGTTGTATGTATTTAAAAAGTAGGTAATATTTATAATTAAATTTATTTTTCGCTCTTCTCTATTTCTCTGTCACTCTCTTTCTCTCTGCCGTTTCAGCTCTTACTATATACTTTCAAATCTAGGTTTAGATCGCCAAAGAAATTTCACTTCGGTCATGTGTAGTAGCAGGCGAATTTTTTTTTCGTAATGTCACCTTACTATATTTATTACAACAAATACTACTATTATACCCACAAAATTCGTAGTGCTGATATAAGGTTTTTTCCATAATTTTCTTTATATGTGTGACTGATTTCATCAAATTTTGTTTTTAACATTCAATTTTTTTTTCCTTAATATTATTCATCGAGTTTATGACGTTATATAAATTATTTATAATAATTGGTCAAGAAGTAGCAAAGTCATTACGAGTAAAAAACAAACAAACAAACTTTCTCGTTAATTTTATTAGTACATAATAATTTCAATTTTTCAATCAATTTCACATCATAAATTCTAGAAATTAATTCAAGATAATGGATGAAAACTAACATAAAAGTAACATATGATTATTGCAAAAATAAATGATAATTATTATTTCTTTATAATTTTCAAATATAAATTCTATCATTTCAAGAACGTTGTTAACAAAAAATTCGGAAATGTTTGAGATTTTTTTGTCCGTAAGACTTTCATCGAGCCAGGAGAAAACACGAGTGGTCGTGTATGTGACCAAAATATTAATGTCATTTTACAACACGGCAACACCTCACTTTACCCAACGTATGTATAAATATATATATATATATATATATATAAATATATATATATATATATATATATATATATATATATATACATATATATTGTTGACACTGTCCTTTTTTAATCACTAGCAAGGAATTTTAAACCTCGTAGGAGTTTTTAAATTAATTTTATTGTTGATTACATATTTAAGTCAGTTACTATTTTTCTTTCTTGTCGATTTAAATGTCAGAGTTTAAATTAAGGACAAATTCAATTTTATTTATTTTGTTTATGTAACAGGTTAAACTTTAAATTTGTTATAAAACAAACAATTGATTAGATATAATTATAGATTAGATATAATATAAACAGGGTATAATTTTCTGTTTGCGGTTAGTAAAATATATAAGATTTCATTAAGACAACATAATCTTGATTAGTATTATATCATTCGTATTGATTCACTTTAATATAATATGAGCTTTTATTTTAATGATTCAAGTGTTTGGGGTCACGAACGACATATCCGGAATTTTTAGTTACTTTTAGTTTTCTAAAATGTATTATGATAACTAAGACTATGACAGAACATAGCTACTTAGTTAGCTATGACAAACATACATTCAAATTAACATCTATAACATATTTCGATTTCACTCTCGTTTCATTTAAATATGTTTAATATTACGAAAGTAGCCCCAAATCAATCGAAACATTTTTACATAAGTTATTTTACTTATATGTGAAGTAACTTATGTAAAGAAGTTTATTTTTCCTTTGACGTTTCTATGACAAACGTATAAACATTCATCAATTTTTAAAATGTTTTGGAGCATATTACCATACGATTTTAATCAAATATTTACAGAAACTATTGAATTTGCCACCAAACAAGGAATGATATACTGTTTATAATACCAAATAAACTTGAAATACCAACATCATAAACAAAACAGGAAACACTGGAAAATTCGATTACAATATTAAAGACATTTTAGATTACAATCAAATGCAATATTTTTCTTTTCATTCTTTAACATTACGTGATAAACTCCTGACCGGATATGAAGTAAGTGAAACAAATTATCTTGGATGACATTTTACAATTAGAAATTGCATTCGCATTTGACGACTTTCTACTTGTTACACGAAATCAATCAACTACAGAATGCGGCCTCAATCAATTTTCATATTGGAAGTATACAATAAAGAAATGCTAATTTATTTCTACATTCACTTTTACGAGAATGATCAACAAATAAGCTATGGCTAATCTAAAAACAGAAAATGGCCAAGTGCTTGTCGGAACCAGTATAACCTTTAGAAAACTAGAAATTATGACGTAATTACTTTTAGGAAACTAGAAACGATGACCCCGGATATTTTATTACGGACACTTAAGTTGTTAAAATAAAAGCTCATATTGGCTTAAAAGGAAACAGTATGGGCTGGTTCCAATTATTCACAGAAAACTGATCAAAATTACTTTGTCTTAATCAACTCGTGTTCTCCTTTATGATTGCAAATAAAATTATAGTACGTATATGTGAAACAATTAATGTTTTACCCCTTACATAATCAATTAATGTATTACCCATTGCATAAACAATTAATGTTTTACCCATTGCATAAACAATTAATGTATTACCCATTGCATAAACAATTAATGTTTTACCCATCGCTTGAACAAATAATGTTTGACTCATTGCATAAACAATTAATGTTTTACCCATTGCATAAACAATTAATGTTTTACCCATTGCATGAACAAATAATGTTTTACTCATTGCAAAAACAATTAATGTTTTACCCATTGCATAAACAATTAATGTTTTACCCATTGCATAAACAATTAATGTTTTACCCATTGCATGAACAAATAATGTTTTACTCATTGCATAAACAATTAATGTTTTACTCATTGCATAAACAATAAAAATGTCAATTCTATTACATTCTTAATCTAAACTCTGAAATTTGTATCAATAGTAACCAACTTTAAAAATTAACAGATAAGAGATAATCGAAATAATTTTAATTAACAATTTTGATCAAATGAATACAGTTTTCAAAATTTGTTCAGATTTTACTATTCCATGCTTGAAAAATTAAAGAGAAAGAATGCGTTGCGTATTATGTTAACGTTCAACATTTCCTAAACTGTGGTTACAAATGAAAAATGTTTATTTTAAATGGAAACTCAATTTTCTTTTTACCCGACTACGGTGCACCGAAGGAAGGGTAATGAATTTTCCATCTTGTGTGTATGTTTAATCGTAGTCCAAAAACTGCTGAACCAATTACATAAAATAGGATATTAATTAGTTTATATTTAAGGTGAAAGAGTTATACACAATTTTTTAGAGAAAAACAATTTTGTTGGACTTGAAATAGAAAAACAGAATTGAAAAATATCTTTTTCGCGTATCGTATCGAGAATATTTACTAAGATATGCGAAAAAATGTTTTTCCGATTTGATTAGATAGAATATTTGACATGTCTTTTAAAATAATTATGAGGTTTCTTCAACAATTTTTTCGTAAACGTGAAAAAATAGCCAGTAGCACCCTATACAAAGTGCTAACTTCCAACCTTCATCCGACTAGTGAAGTTTGGCAGTTAGCTCCGCCGTATTTGGTCTTGTCCTCGGCAAAACGAAAGACTTCGTCGGCACTCTCGGATAATACTCAACCATGACTTTCTTCTACGGCCGGCTTCCCTCCTTCCAGTAACTTTTCCTATCATTATTAGTTGCAAAATCAACATACCTGAGCATATGTCCCAGATATGCAAATTTCCGTTGTTTGATGGTTTCTGACCAACCCCTCGTAAAAACTTCCCATTAGTGACTTTCTGAGTCCAATATATAGACATCATGCGTCTGTAGGGCAACATTTCGAATATTTCTATACATATGTTGAGATCTTCCTTAATGGTCCAGGTCGCATCCCTATTAATCAACAGTTATCATCAAAAATAATATTATGTCTTGAAATGTGCGGCTAAACGCCGAAACGGAAATTGTCCACCGATCAGAATGCATGACGTTGTACCACACAGCTACTAAATGGTTGATCACAAATAATTTGCGCGATCCCGAAATTGAATTCCTTAAATAATATTTATCGGCCACTATAGAATAGCGAAATTTGTGAAAGTATTAGGACCTCTCCTTTTCAATATCATTATTTACTTGGGGCATTATAACGTCACGGAACTTACATATCACGTGACTTAGTGTTTCGGCGTGAAGCTTAAGAGTCATGCAATCAAAGTTGATTTTGAATGTCACAATTATAGGTCACTTATATACATTACCAATAATTTTAAGTTTTTCCAAAATTTTCATATACCGAGGAAAAGTGGAGAATTAAAGGGCGCATCGTTATCAGGTACGAAAAGCTCGAGTTTTTCCAATAAATTGGGGTACGAAAATAAATTTATCTTATCTTATATAAGTAATAAATGCATTTTTTAACGCGTAAGAATATATATAATAAACGACGAACCTGAAAACAAAACGCAAAGAAAGACTCCCTCATTCGCTCTTCCAAATTCGCTCGCACCGCAAGCGGCCCTCTCATCAAACTTATGAACAATAGCCTAATGTATCGGTCAAGTATGCAACGCAAGTACATTGTACTGTGCTCATTAATTGACTATTCGCACCGCAAATAAGCCTTTAGTCACGCCGCCGCCCGGCAGATGATTGCGAGCGGTCGATTTATTCCCGCCATCCGAGCTTTCATGTAATCAAACACGGAGATGCGGGCCCGAGCAGACAAATTAGTTTATCACCTAACTAATTTACGGCCTCACGACCGGGCGGGGCAAAAAAAGCGCCGGTCAAATGATTGATTGACGAATCAATCGATTTTTTGGTCCCGCCGCGAATAAAATATTTTGATTGTTCCTTTGTGGAAGTTTTTCTCGCGGTTATTTTTTTTGGGTCGACTGCCGGCCGTTAAGTGATGTCTGAGGAGTGGATGTGGCGGTATCATGCGTTACGCTGGCTGTGTACATTAGATGAAGCGTTAAAAGCGCTTAAATAGCTGCCAGCTCGTTGGGGTTATTGAAAAGGTGGCCGTAATTATGTCGATATCTATCTGATCAGTTTTGCGTTTGTTTTTTGCGCGTAGGCGATGGGCGGTGGTGGTTTCCGGGGTATTCGAGTGCAGCATAGTCAATGTGCCGTGCTGGGCTGCTGTTTTAGTTGACAGCGGTACAGTGACATTATTTGGGATTGGTTTGTGAGGAAATTTGAGACTATTAATTTCAAGCCTATTTCTAGTATATAAAAACTAGATAAAAATAATGTTTTAGTTTTATCTGTACGTCTGGTCATCTTTAATCCAGCGGTCTATGTCTCTAGACTTTTTTTATTCGCAGTTAGCTTTTTGTACAAGCGACTTCATTCGCTGTATTATTTGTTATACCCAATCATTAATCATGTGTAGATAATGGTTAATGAAGTTGTAATCGTTAGTGGGCCGTTTTATTTATTTCTTAACTTTTTAATGGCATCTTAAAATATTCTATCAGATGTGACATATAAACGGACAGACAGACGTACATGGCGAGATTATAAGGGTGCCTACCTAGCTCTAAAAAATATCTAAATAAATCCAGTATTTTTTACACGACATACATACGTAGAAATGGATAGAAAAGAATTGCAAAAAAAGTGGTACATGGAACTGTAACCAATATAATGACTGTTTCCTAAAGTCAGTACAATGTTTATACGCCGTTTAGTACCGTTCGTGTGCGTTGTTTCGCAATCAACGCACGTTTGTGCATCGATTTTTCCAAAATTATTGATCATAGTTAGTTGGGGTCGGCGGTAATCAATTTTGTATTTGAAAATTTATTAAATTAAACATATTTTCTGCAGACCTGAGCCAGAAAAACAATTATGATTTTTTTCAAACTTTACAGTGCCAAATGAGACATTAGCCTTCACGCGATTTTATAACAACATTTCAAAAAGCAACTTACAAATATACATATGTATGCATGTATATAAATACATATATTCATACGTATATATGTATATACATATACTTATTAATAATTAATTTTTTTGACTTCCGCTCTCAATGATCTGTGAAGATATAGTGATATCAGAGTGTCCTCAATACAGTCACGAGTAAGAAGAAATTTTGGTTCTTAGAGAAAATTCCCTAAAAACAAATATAAAAAACGCTTGAATTCTCCACTTCTTTATCTAAACTCCAAGTAAACCAATGCTCTTAATCACCTAAAGACCATTTCCATATCCTTTCACTCTAAGAACCTAGGACAATGAGTGAAAGTTAGGCAATTATTATTATTCAAATTAGCTGCTCAAGCTGATGCGGCGCACAGCTGGTCCAGCTGCAAATAATGCCTTCCGCGTGTAGGTGCAGTCTCCGACGAGATTTCTCTCGAGCGGCGGTATGTGGAACGAGCAGCCGGTAAGTAAAGTGGGCCGCGATAGCAGATGTCGGAAGCTATCGTCCGCACGCGAGATATTCGCGGATCGATCACGTGACTGTGGCAGGGATGCTGCTTCGCAATAGCTTTAAATCACGACAGGCGTTTATCTCGCAAATGGTTATGCATCACTGTTTTTCCTTTTGTTTTTAATCAAAAGAACACTCGTACAAAACCTCGTATTAATTTTACTTCATTAACCTTAATTAAATTAATTTTAAATAAATTACAGTAATTAATTTTCATATAAAAAATGTATAGGTACAGTCGCCGTAAATTTTTTTACCGCTAGCTATTTGTAAAGGTTCGTTAAAAAGGTTAGTACGTCATAAATTTGTCGTTAAAAAGGTTAGTACGTTATAACGTTGTAAAGGTTAGTACGTTATAAAATTAAAAATTTTATATTTAAAGGTTTTTTCTCATTTTTTAGTTCATATTACTACAAAAGCGAGTTTTCTTAGTTTTTTATAAACTATATTTTTTTATACTGACTTAATACAAAAAAAATAGTAAAAGTTACATTGATATACAATTACTTTCGATACGATACTGTGTTGCACAGTGGCGTAGGAATTCCCCTTAACAGACGTAAAAGTCGCTTAATTAAAAAAAAAAAATGATTTTAAAACTGAAATAGCTGCAAAATATAAAACTTTCACACAATTTAATCTACGTTTTTTTTTGCTTTTTTCTTTACCTTTAATATTTAACATTTTCTATTCTTATTTGTATATTAAGACAAAAATAAATTCAAATTCAATCGTAACAAATAATTTGTTGCAAAATAATAATTTTTACAGAAAAAGTAATGTGACTTTGATATTTTTTCATAAAATAAACCGTGACCAGCCTCTATGACAATTCGAAATAAACTTTAGTAAAAGTTTTCAATCAATTGAATACAGAAAAACGATGAAAAATTAACTTTGCCTTAAGTGCATTTATTCCCTTTTTTGATTTGATTTCCGCATTAAGAGTTTTCCCGCATTAAGAAATTCAATTAAACTAAGTTCCGTTTCTGATTTCATGGGAAAATCTTTCTTAATTTATATAAAAGGTTGATGAAAAATAAAATCATATGGACAATAGTTAAAGCAACACAAGTTTGTTAACGTATACTTATTTTATATAAAAAGTATTAATTTTGTTGTTGCTATTCAATTTACATTTTTACTTTAAAAAGAAATTCAATTTAAATAAAAACATTGAATATATTTGGCGTTAATTTTGTAGAAACTCATTATTGACAATTAAATGAAAGTACGTGATGTAGTATTATTTCTACTTTCTTTAAGTTCTTTACCACGACCTAGGTTTCGTTGTATTGTCTTCAGGTAGACTATTAGAAAATATTTATATATATTTTATATCTTTGCTAACAGCCCATCTGAAGATGTTGTAATGCAACGAAACCTAGGTCGTGGTAAAAAATTTAAAGAAAGTAGAAATAATACTACATCACGTAGTTTCATTTAATTGGTAAATAAAAACCAAAATAAGTAAAATTAAGAAACGAATAGCATTTGCAATTATGATTTCTAATGTCACATTTTCATAACTTTAATTCGCAATTTTAAGATTAATTTAGATGAGATTCAGTTCCATCCAATTGATTTGAATTTTTCAATAAATAGGGCATCTTTACACAGAATTACAATTGTATGCAGACCTCATACTGATGAATTTCAATTACGATACGCAGTACTTCTAGAGCAAGTTCTAACGACTTCACTTGACCAACTTTTATTTTTTAATCCTCCATATGCACCACACGGTCAAATAAGTTTAGTTTAGTGACAAAGTTACTTATCTATTTTCAAGTTGATAGCTTTAACCGCACGCAGATAATCATATTAAACCGACGCAAAGACATGTGGATTCCGTAGATTATTTAATGAAAAAACGTGTCAAGTAAGAGTACATACACATTTAGGTAATTATAAATATTTGCATAATATTTCTATTAAACTATTTATTTTTCACTACGTAAAGATATTGTCTACTATATCTTTCATAAGGCGTTAAAACATAGTGTATATTTAAAAAAATGTAAGATCTAGGATAATCGCTATAGCTTTTCTATAATTTTGTAGCCAGATTTGGCTAACCCTGGTTTTGATTTCTGATTCAGTATTTTGCTAAATAAGGGAGCGAAGGTTCTATTTCCGCGTATTTCTTAAAATATATTCTCCAACATACATTTTAAAATTATGAAAAAAATTATTTTTATATTCCTCATAAGAAGACTTTTCAAATGGTATTACATTATAAACAATATCATTTGAAACGTCTTAATATATATAGAATAATAAAAAAAAATGTTGAGTAATTTATTTATTCTCTCTTTGATTCTTATACGAATATTTTAAAAAACTTAGTTAGTGTAAAATGTATGGATTAATTAAAAGTATTACTATGCTAAATTTCAAGTTTCTACGTTACCTAGCTTTTGAGAAAATCGCTTGTGACCGACGGACGGACAAACTCGTAAGTGATTTTATAAGGATTCCATTTTTCCTTTTAAGGTACGGAACCCTAAAAAGCTTAAAAGCGACAACGTTTAATCATAGACCGACATATATGAAGATGTGTACGCTATTGAACGGAGTAAAACTCTTGACTTAGCTGAAGAAACTAGGTTGTGTTTCTGATCAATTAACTTTTGAAAAAGTCAAGTAGTTACAGTTTTCTTTTCTTTATAGAATTATTTCCAATTAACTGTTGGAGAAACGTAAGTTTAGCTGCACTCCGTAGTGTAAAGCCGCTACCATAATAAAATAAGTTTAAAAACCAAACGCGGGTTTCACCAATAAACATCAACGTTGGAAAGCGCGGTCCACTTCGCTCCAATACGATTAATGAATACTGCATTCGTGTTAATTCCCGCTGCATAATGTGCAAGTGAATGTTGCAATATAGTTAAAATGGCGTCACCAACTTTATATTGCGCTTAGTTTTTAAATGTGCATTTTATTTATTTGAATTAAAAGTTAAAAAAGATATATTACATACATAACATTCATAAATAATACATATAGATACATACGATTAGATATATTATACGGAGTGTAACAAAGAACGTGTCCATTGTTCAAACAGGTGGTTCTGTCCATCAAACTGAGGGTATTTGAAAAATGTTTCAACGAAAAGAATATATTTTTTTACTACAACAGGGTATTTGGCTACATTTTTTTAATACTACACAACATTAAAAACGGTTAAAATAAATATATCGTACCTAGGTCTTTTCATTAAAAAGTTAGAACAACTTTAAAACTGTGAAAATGCCCCATACAAAACACCACTGGTTTATGACGTCACTAGCCAGTTATTTAGCATTCATTATAAGGGACTTTATTAAATATTTTTCATATCTCATTATATATTGCGCTTAAGTTATGCATGCATATTATAATTTTCAATTTTTTTTGTGTGGACACTAAATTCATAATTTTTTCACTTTAATGAACAAAATATTGACACTTTTTTCTATTTACAAGTTTCGATTAAATTGTTTATTATATGCATTATTTTTTTATCACAAGGTTTTTTTAAACCTGCTCTACAGTTTTAATACATTTTTACAAAAAAATATCGACATCAGTCAAATACCCAGAATCACCTATATGAATAATATACACGTTTTTGTTAAGTCATATATATATATATCATTAAATAAACATTAAACAGCGTCACTTCAATCCGCAATAGTGCATCATGTGTCGATTGAAACAAATATTCAAATGTATCATCAATCTATATCTTTTATTTCAATAAACGTAAGAAATATGGCAATATTGCATAAATACCCTTCTTAGCGATCGATGGGGAAACTGACTTTTCTAACTTTCCGTTTCATTTCCTTCGTTATAAAAAGAAGATTATAAAAAAGAAAAAGATAACGTACATTGTACGTGTTCAAAGTCAAGGTTGTTTACAATTTATAAATAAAAATTATTGCTATTTGAAAATATTTTACATTCATAATTCGTCTAAATATCTAAGATTATAAAAAACACTATCATAGATTTTGAAAATAAAGTTATCTGAATAACTATTAATACGATATTATTACATTTACCATTTAGATAAATTATTTGCTTCTTAGTAATAATGTATTCTTAGTCTAATTTTAATTACGATTTAAAAATAAACTACGGTTTATTGATTATTTAATATGGTAACACTCACAAATGCCATGTAAACCGATCAGAATGATTTACTCTTTTTGAAGAGGTAGTTGTTGTTTGTAAAATATGAATTCGTGTTTATTGTTTACAAAATGTGAATTTGTGCGTATCAATGCTTTTTATTTAATTTTTGTAATATGTTCTACTACTGGAATTAGTGAATACGTCGTTTTTTAGCGCAAGAGAATATTTGGACATGATTTTTATGTATATCAAATGTAATTATAATACTGACGAAGCCCTGATAATGTACGCTGAACGGTGCCCGAATCGAACTAAAATTTAAGTAAATATAATATATTCGAAAACAAAATGCGTGTTTTCTCAAAAAAAATAATAAAATATAATTTTTTAAATCGCACCTTGACACTGATTTTTTTCAGAAACTGTTAAACGTTTTCATAGAATTCTTTAGCATTTTCTACTCAATTTGATGCACAGAATAATCCGTATAAATAATAAACATGTTCTTTGTTACATGCTGTATATACATAAATACATGTATCTAATAGAAAAAGAAAAGATATGTGATGTAAGCGAGGAAGGAAGTAGATAAAGACAGTAGAAGGTTATGCAAAGTGTTATTTTCTAAAAACGCTTTGCTTAACAAAAAATAAAAACGCACACATTGAAGCAAGAGAAAAAATAGACCGCCTGAAAATGTGGTGTTGGCGAAAATTGCTTGAAATATCGTGAACTAAGTTTCATACTAATGCATCCATATTCCGAGAACTTAATGTCGAACAGCATTTGTCTAATATTGTGCAAATTCACGTAATGAAATTCTTCGCACACGTGTCTTAGAGTAACAATGGTAGTAGAAGTTACCAGATCACGTGTAAAAGCACCGATGAGATGGGGTGAATAGATTATTAAATGCATCTATGGACGTATCACTATACGAGTTCACTCAGAGAGCGGCTGCCAGAGACTGGCGAGATATGCTGTGGCGCATCACTCAACTGAAACACACTTGATACCATGACGATGACCACTCTGACAAGAGAGTAACGACTGAGAAGAAGAATTGCCTGTGCAATATGCACATACATCTTCCAGAGTCTAAGTATTCCACAACTTAATGGCATATACCGCAAATCAGGGAGCATAGTATTTATGTATTATGTTCGGGAATAAAGGAAGTTGAAGATGCCTTTAGCATATTTTCAAAGGCCAGGAGTAATATAATTATAACGATTCTGAAAATTATTAGTCACAAATTCAAAAAAATAATCGAGAACGCCAAAGTTACGAAAAAGTGTTATCTAAAACTAGAAATTTATCTAAGGTTTATAGGAAAATTATAGTAACGGTTCTAAATCTTATAGTTCTTGAGAAATTCGCAATATGTTTGAAACTCTAAAAGATTTACTAGTCAATATATTTATATGGTTGAAAGTAATATTTGTAAATAGTTTAATAGAAATATTATGTACCCTGAAACTTTTATAGGTACATAGTTTAATAGAAATATTATGTAAATAGTTTAATAGAAATATTATGTAAATAATTTAATAGAAATATTATGCACCCTGAAACTTTTATAGGTACATAATTTAATAGAAATATTATGTAAACAGTTTAATAGAAATACTATGTACCCTGAAACTTTTATAGGTACATAATTTAATAGAAATATTATGTAAATAATTTAATAGAAATATTATGTACCCTGAAACTTTTATAGGTACATAGTTTAATAGAAATATTATGTACCCTAAAACTTTTATAGGTACATAAGTGTATATACAACACTTGTAGTATGAATTCTGCTCACATTTACCAGGTTTAATTTTATTTCATATTTACTTATTTAAAATCGATTGGTTTGTATACATAATCACACTTCCTTTGTCATCCTATTGTAGTCTATCTTTATTTATACTGCAAAATAAATAATGAGAATATAAATGAAAAAAACTTACTGTGTCACGAACTACCTAAACAATTCTCGGTTGTTTGAAGTCGCGAATCGATATAAAAACTTGTCTAAATTCAGAGCTGTGTCTGTTATAGAATTAAACGCGTATTGGATGTCAAGGAACTAAGATAGACATTTGATGAAAAGGTGATACACAAAACAAAGTATACACTTTTAATACATAGAATTTCTATTAAACTGTTTACAAATACATTGAATATATAGAATTTCTATTAAGCTATTTACAAATACATGGAATACATAGAATTTCCATTAAACTATTTACAATTATTAATTTTTCACAATGTAAAATACTACATGTTTTAAAAATTAGAAGATTTAGGATAACCGCTACAATTTGCCTACAACCTTTGCATAAGGTTTTAAAAAACCTACTTTTTACACCATAATTTTAGGGGTGGAAAAACATATTTTTTGCCTATTTTGAAGTGCCTATATCTCTGAAGATATACTACTTAAAATTATGAAAAAATATTATTAAAACCATTATTATGAGCCATTTTAAATGATACCTCACATTATATTTAAAACTTAAAAATAAATTTTCACCCACACCGGCTTAAAATTTTCGTTTAAATATTTTTAAGTATGGGCTATTAAGATATATATGGGTTAAAATATTAATAAGCCAAATCCTCTTTTATTTCTCATTATAACAGACTAATTGCTCTCGGACTTCGGCACTTCTCGTGATCTTCTTTTTGTCGATGATTTAAAACTTTTCTTCAATGAAGATAGTAGATGAGTTGTTTAAATGTCATATCAATTCAATGTTTCAATGGAGTCTGAGAATAAGCTTTTAATGTGAATAAATTTCTATGGTGACCTATTCTTACAAACAGAGTTATAATGCAGATGGAACTATACTCGAATGCATTCTATCCGTGCGTGATTTCATTGAGATTATGGATATAAAACACACATTTAAAATGATACCTCTTAATCTGCCTCTTAATTAGTATGCACATATTAATATGTTATTTTGGACATATTTGGCGCTAATTTTATAGAAATTCAGTATCACTTAATTTTTATTCACAATGGAATAAAACTACGTGATGTAGTGACCTAGGTTACATCTTCAGGTGTTTCGTTGTATGACAGCATTTTTCCAGGTAATAATATGTGAATTAAAGCTCTGTTTAAATAAATACCTAGGTTTCATTGTATGACTACATCTTCAGGTGTTTCGTTGTATGACAACCTTTTTTTCAGGTCTTAATATGTAAATTAAAGCTCTGTTTAAATAAATACCTACGTTTCGTTGTATGACTACATCTTCAGCTGTTTCATTGTATAATAACATTTTTTCAGGTCTTAATATGTAAATTAAAGCTCTATTTAAACAAATACCTAGATTTCGTTGTATGACAACATTTTCAGATGTTTCGTTGTATGACAACATTTTTTCAGGTGTTAATATGTAAATTAAAGCTATGTTTAAATAAATATCTAGGTTTCGTTGTATGACAACATTTTTTCAAGTATTAATGTGTAAATTAAAGCTCTGTTTAAATAAATATCTAGATTTCGTTGTATTACTAAATCTGCTGGTGTTTCGTTGTATGACATTTTTTTCAGGCATTGATATGTAAATTAAAGCTCTGTTTAAATAAATACGTAGGTTTCGTTATATGACTACATTTTTACGTGTTTCGTTGTATGACAACATTTCCAGATATTAATATGTAAATTAAAGCTATATTTAAATAAATACCTAGGTTTCGTTGTATGACTACATCTTCACGTGTTTCGTGGTATGACAACATTTTCAGGTATCAATATGTAAATTAAAGTTCTGTTTTAATCAATATGTTTGATTCACTTTTTCGATATTTTCAATTTTTCTGTGCGGTGTCGGAATATGGACTATAAAACACTGAAAGAGTTTGTGACTGAAAATATTGACTCATTTAATATGTGAATAAATTTCAATGATCACGGAGAAATTGGACTATTTGATGAATTAATGTGCCTATACAACAAGACTGTCCACCATACAAAGAATACTCCGTAATCTATTCCACGGCCTACAAAGAATACTCACATAATTTGCCTATACAGCTCGACGCAAAGGAAATAGTCTGAAATAGCTCTTTATAGTGAAAAAATAATAGCATAAAAACCATGACGCCGTTTTCCAACTAGATATTTGGACCAGATGAAAAGTTGTCCGCTATGACCTTCGACAATGACATACGATACGCCCAAGACCGCAACCAGCGGAAAGAAATAATAAAATCCAGCGAGTCAGGAATCCCAACTGTATATGATCCTCAGTCATGAGGAGATGAATAAATTGAATGATAAGAAATACATTACACTGGAGCATAAGCATATCGTAATCAGTAATAAAATTTCTATAAGCAATATTTAAATATAATCTTCATTGTTACTTGTTTCATAACTGTTGCTTAACACTCAATAAGATCTTTGAGTGGGTTTAAATCTTCTGACAGCTTCCTATTTAATGGACAAGTGTATTCGATTAGCGCCGATAAATCAGGTTACTGTTGTAACTTGGAGCTGCTTACGCTGTCTTAACTCGTTTCGTTAATCGATTTCAGAAAAAAATAGCAGTAAAAAATTATAACTTTTTCGTTTGAATTTATATTTGTGTTTATAGGGATGTAGCTATTGAATGAATTTATTTTATTTTTCAAGGTTTTACATCATATATAATGGAAAACCAACAAAGGGGGAGCTTGGCTAGTGTATCCAGGATTCTGTACCTGGTTTGAAGTGACATTACTTTATTTATCACAAGTGACCAATAATATAGACTTACTAGCGCATTATATATTTAATAATATTTGTTATATTTAACTAGGGTGTAGATATATATTATCGCGAATATCTCAATAACAATTAAGTGTAAAAGCATTATTATAATTTTCTACAATCTTTGTGTAGACTTCCAAAAACTCTATTTTTTTCATAATTTTAAATTAAATAGTTTTGAAAATGAGGGAGGAACACAATTTTCTTTTATTTTTTCAGTATATCCCTGAAGAGACACCTGAAATTATGAAGAAAATATTTTTAGGGCTCTTATAACTAGCCTTTTCTAATGATACTCAAAACTATATTCATACGGAATTTTAAAATAGAAGTGCGTAAAATATATCAGTGAAAAAAAGAGTGATATATATATAATTTGATTTGAAAGATATATATCATTCATTTATATCTCTAGCTCAGTAGCTCAGTATCTCAGTACTCCGAGTTATTAACAAAATTATTTATTGCGTATACGTTGGGCAATAATCACACAACGTGGTGACAAAAAGTAATAACTGAACAATATGTATTATTGTTTGAAAATAAAAAAAATCTACAAGAGTATCCGCTTGATTTTGTTTCTTTACAGGTTTAGGATTTAGGTCTGTCAACCTAGATTCAAATTATACATTAAAAAACACTTTAATGGCAATTAAATAAACTGGAATTGTTGGCGTATTTAAAAAAAATCTTAAATTGACATTTTGAAATTAAAAAAAGTGTTTACGCAAATATTTTGGGTGAACTAAAGTATTCTTTAACTCCACATAGCACAGTGTTCATATTAGATCGCAAGTAGCTCGTCTACATAGCTCCAGTTGCATATTTGACCAAACATACCTACAGTTACTTTTACTAGTTGCCTCTTTCATGTAATGTCAAAAAATACACTTTTATATATCTCTTCTCGACGCGACGAGTGAGTGAAATGATTGATTTGGTGAAACGAAAAAGACGCCGATCGCTCCCGAGTTAGTGATATACTGATACATTTTGATTTCATGTGAACGAGTAAGCAAGTGAATATGATTGTAACATATGAGCTATATCTTTTTTATATCTCATGAGCATGATCATCTCTATTTTAAAAACTTTTTTTAGTATTTAATTAATGCCCCCTCCCTCCAGTTTCCATATTTATATTTTTGAGTTTTGTCTATTAAGATATGCGCATATAACTATGCCAAATTACAGGTTTCTACGTCAAATTGTTTTTGAAAAAAAGACTGACAGACGGACTTTTTGTGGCAAGAGACCCTAATAATTACGCATCAAGATCCCAATGGTCACGTGTTAATAACTGCATATACATAAATAAGATTTATTCACATCATCGGTCCTCTCTTTGTTTTGTACTTTCTATAAAAAAATTCAAAAATATTTTCACCTTCCATGATGCATCAAATTTGATATATATTTTCAAAATCCTGAAATCATAATCAGCTATCAAAATAATAATATGATAATGAAAATAGGATTTTGAATCCTACGGCATTCGAGATCGGCTGGTATTTGATCTTTCTTATGCTATCTTTTAAGTTTATACAATGATCCTGAGATATCTTTGAAAATACTAAGCGTAGTATAAAATTTATTACAAACATGGGTACTTCAAGTGCGTAAAAGTGGTTAATATAATTTATCTTCATCAAACACTTAATATTTTCCTGAAACAAAATAAATTTACAGGTTCTTAAGGCATAGTTAAACTAATTAAATTATTTTTGAGGGTGTTTTGTCAAAATGTTGCTAAACTGGTGCGGTCTAAGAGATTATGCTAAATTAACTATTTTTGTAAATGCTTGAAAACTAAGTATCTCGTAAACCATTAATATTAATATAAAACCATAATAACAAAAACGATAATTAAAATTTGAGAAAAGCGTGATGTCAGAAGTTTACAAGACGATTAAAATTAATTTTTTGAAAAGCTAAACGCGCCCTAACTCCTAAATAGTAGTTTATGTGGAAATTATCCCGTTTATGAAAATTGCAAAGAATTTCATCAACAGCCTGTATCCGTCCACTGCTGGATATAGGGCTGCATAATATTGGAGCTAACGCAGTCGCCACGCTGGGTAGGCTGGGTTGGCGATTGTAGTGCGTAACTTCTCTCAACAGTGGTATTGCTCCCATCATGTCTCGGTTTGTGACGTATTAATTAGGCTAGGGAATCGAAACCGGGGGGACTCCGTGGTGCCCAACGCTGTCAATCTGTGATCAACCCAACGCATCAGGACACAACTTTAATGCTTCATAAAAAAGGGTTTTATAATTTTCATCGTAATATCAATCGTTGCAAAATTCCATAAAGGGTTAGTCTTAAGTATTACAAGAATAAAAATTATACTTTTGTATAGAGTAAATGCAAAACACAAGTTTTTTGTTAGTTAAATTAAGTGTTTATCAAGTTAAATGAAGTGTTTGTTAATTAAGTATTAATTTCAATAAAATTGTCAATTAGGTAAATGAGAAATAATATATCTTTTTTATGAAAAATTAGGTTATTTTTCATATTAATTTGTAAACGCTTTATCGATGAAACTCTTTGAACGGCAAAATGAAACAAAATACAGATTGGATTTCATTGTATCCTCCATACAAAGATATAACATACCAACCCAAGAAACTCGCAGGTCCGACAAAAAAGATCGTCGAAAAAAAGCCACGCGAAACTAAAAAACAAAACGTAAAACAAATGTCAATGTCAGTTGACAGTTTATTTTTAATTCATTTAGGCAATGGCTACACATTAAAAACTAAATCGGTATTGATTACCTTTTGTAATCGTTTCTAAAAATTATTATGTACTTATTAGATTTTTATCGTCATTTTCATTTTATTCACAATTCTTGATGTATTAAAAATATGATGTATGTCCGTTTATTCAGACAGCTTTTCTTGTCTTTTATTATAATCAAAAATTGTAATTTATTTTATAATATTTAATATCAAATAATGTTAGGTCTACGGTCTACGGTGTTAGGTCTACAGTCTACGGTGTGAGGTCTACGGTCTCTTAGAGCTGTAATAAATCAAGCACCTAAGTCAACACAATCAAGAAGAACCCTAAAAATACGGCTATTTATGCCGCATATTTTGAAACTTGAAAATAAATCAAAACTTATATGGTAGTTCCCGTTGACCTAGAAATTATGAAATTTGGGAAAAAGTATAGTCTTACAGCACAAGTAAAGAAAAAAATCTTTAATTTATAATTACATCACATAAACAATATTTTTTGAATGTGCGACTTTGAAAGATAGAGCAGGCAATACATATTCGTTTCCCAAAATAAAATTTTGTAAATAGTTTAATACGAATATTAAATTAAAATTTTATAAATGTCTAAATATGTACGAAACCCTCATAGTGCAAGTTCCACTCGTGCTTGACAGGTTTTTTTATATAAAAATATACTCTATTTCTATAACGCCAGGTCCATTTTCGCCGTTACCTTTTTCGCAAAGACGCCGATTGGATTATGACCACTTCTCTGACCGCGCCAACTTACCACATCACTCAGGACGTGACTCTCAACAATATTATAAAAAAAAACTATTAAGCCTAACCATGAAAAAAAACATTTTATCAGACTATAACGCTCAGGTTTTTCCCATACTTCCGGACCACTTATGCAAAGAGTCTTAATAATAACAATGATTGTGTAAAATGTAAATGCTCTTAATGAAGTTACATTACACTTAAGCGATGTTTTTTGCAATAACATATATATATATATATATATATATATATATATATATATATATATATATATATATATATGTTATTGCAAAAAACATCGCTTAAGTGTAAGGTATATTTAGAACTAATCACGTCAAATAAGTGTCGCTTATTTGGAATATATCGCATTGCGGAAACCTGTAACTATGCCCTGACTACTAAACTACAAATTAAAAAAAAATTGAATACTTATAAGTTGAAGACAGTTCATTCGTATTTACATAATTTGAACTATCGAAACATTTCAATAAAACAATGAATAGTCCAGACGCCAATTCCATTTACTGAAATATTTTACGCAATAAATAAAATTTGATTTCAAAAGGTCATTGCGAATCAACGCATTTACGATAATATTTCGTAAATTTGTTGATACGCAATGATCTTTTGTAATTATACCTCTGATTTCGTTAATTATATACACTACTTCAATATTTGCTACATTTACTTTTATTCAATTAGAAATCATTAATAATACGCGATATTAAATTTTGGCTTGCTTGAGTTATAGGCATTCATTAGTAATATATATATGAAATATATTTCAGCAGCAATTGGATAAAATTTTATTTATAATACATATTTTCAATTAAAATTTTCCTAATACATAACAGAAAATTAAATGGAAAAAGCTTGTTAAATTACTAAACGACATTTCCTTCTCAAACCTACAAAGATTAGGAACTTTAAAAATTAATTGTTATGCCCCACGGTTTCACCCGCGTAAAATTATCTCAATTAAACTGCCCTCTCCCTCCCACCCGACGGTCACTAAAAGCGCCCGCTCTGTTCGCTAAACGACATCGGTCATTGGATTCGAGGATGGCATATCGGCGGGAATACTCGGGATGCACAGTCGATAATTAAGCTGGATTATTTAAGGGGTATTTCCCGACTTACGTTAAATTTTTGATCGCTGCTATGAATCGTAACGTGATGAAGTGTATAACCTGTAATCTTCTTGAAAGAATAGGTTTTCTAAAAAAATACAATTTTTGAAATCGGATCTCAGGTTCCTGAAATTAGCGCGAACAAAGAAGTGAACAAATTGTTCTCTGTATTTCAGAGTAGATAAGGTAACTTATGTTCCATACTAGTCAATATCAGTGTCATACTGTAATGTTTCTGAAAAAACCACGGTCCAAATTGCGATTCCAACAAAAAAAAATTATATTTTTTTTCAAAAATAGGCTTTTAATACTCGGTTATAGCCTGTATAATAATTTCACATTCTCATCTATCCGTCTGTTGGGCCAAACATCACAGTACCATAACTATTTTCGTTTAAGAACGATTGCGATGTAGTTCTGCAGTAAGACGTAATTGAATTAAGCAAACGCAAAGAAATAAAGGAAAAATGTATTTAATTTCTTTTGAAGTTCCTTCCCCATACAACGAACTTGGAGATGAAAAAACTGTTTAATGCTCACAACCCCCGTAAGTAAGGTATTAATTAAGAGGTTTTTTAATGTACAATTGAAAATGTCTAGCAATATTTATTTGATACCCCTGAAGGGGTCAGGAGCCAAAACGTTTTGCAAATTTGCAAAAAAAATCAGAATAACGGCATAAGACAAATTAAGTAAAAGGCCAACATAGATAAATAGCCATATATCTAGGGATGAAAATGGAAACGATTTCTATTTTTCCTGAAAAAATAAGAAACCCTGTGAACAGGAATATTTTTTCTAATAACATGTTTAATCACAATTAAATGAAACTACGTGATGTAGTATTATTTCTACTTTCTTTAAGTTCTTTACCACGACCTATGTTTCGTTGTATTACATCTTCAGGTGGGCTATTAGCAAAAATAGATCTTTGCTAATAGCCCACCTGAAGATGTTGTAATACAACGAAACCTAGGTTGTGGTAAAGAACTTAAAAAAAGTAGAGATAGTACTACTCACGTAGTTTCATTTAATTGTGAACATGTTAAATATAATTTGAAGTTATATATATATATATATATATATATATATATATATATATATATATATATATATATATGTATATATATATATATATATATATATATATATATATATATATATATATATATATATATATATAGTATAGCCAAATACTAATAATTAATCGCGCGAAAAAACCGGGCCGTCTTTTATACATTTCAACACTAAGTTAGGTTGACTACACTTTCCTGAAACGCCACAATTTAAAACAAAACTTGGTTTATATAATATTTTTTAATTTTTTATTGCGAATGCAAATGATGTGCATCGTTACGTCTAGACAGACTTAATAAAAACAAGACGAGAATAATGGTTTAGGTATTATATAAAGGTGGAAAGTACTCAGGTCTTTTTTCCAATCTGATGCTGATGAGTTTGTTTTTATAGCAACCTAATGAGCATATTTGCAAAACGTAATAAGTAGAACGCCAAAACTACGTTTGGTAATACTTCGATTTACTTTTGAATACGGACAAGTATAAAGTAACGGATGTGGTAAAATATTAATACCATACGGTGTGTAATATTGTAGCTGAAAATAGGTAAATGACTTTATGCATGTAGTAAGTTTATGTTAAATTAGCTTATTTATATGGTTAAGTCTCACCTTCAGATTTAAATAGGCCCAATTTAAAAAGAATGGGGATTTAAAGGAATTGAAAAGGCTAAAGTGGCATTCTCCTTCTTCCTGCATCCTTGCCCTTTTACAGTGACCGCCTCTCGGGTCAATCGCACCCTTGAGTACTCCTAAATTTGCTATTTTTCAGAAAATTTCATAAAAATGTAAGTTGACTAAAACAGTATTGAAAAAAATTATTAAAATTAATTTAAAAAAATAAGCGAGTTATGAACTTTTACATGTAAAGACAGGGATAGAGCGGGGATATCTCCATGTCTCATTCGATCTCGTAGAATACATAGTTACGTCACAATTCAGTATTATCGTACTTTTCTAAGGTTTAAATTCAACCTTTTATAACTCGAAATAATAATGTTTTTGTTTGTTTTCTTAATTATGATCTTTATCTCAAAATATACTTGCAAAATGTAGTTTACATAGGTATAAAACTCCAGAAATGATGAGGGTGTGACAAACGGACACACACGGGTATAACAAAGTAATAAGAATTCCATGTTTAACAACGAAGCCCTAAAAATAAGTCAAATACCCTGAACAGGCTAAATATTAATAAAACTGCTACTAATAAAAAATACTTGCACTCAAGTTATACTACTTTTATTCTGAGAATACTTATACCGGAGAAACCGTAAAGGTATTAATTACTACTAAAAAATTAAACAGAACGATAGAATAACTATTCCGAAATTATTTAAAAAATTCAATGCGATGACGTTGTGTTTTATAGACAAACACATAAAATATGAGGTTGTGTCTATGATTGTGTTATAAAAAAGATGTGTCTATGATTGAGATTGTGTCTATGATCATAAACACAAATTGCATCTGTCACGTCAGAAGGCGTCTTTAGACTATCGTTAAAATTTATTTGTTTTATTGTTTGTGTCTATTTATTTGTTTGTCTATTATTGTTGAATTTTTCTCATTTTTTTCCAGTTACGGAAGAGCATGAGATGCTGAAAAAGAGCATGAGCTACTTATGAAAAGTCATTAGAACGGCATGAACAAATAACGGTTGTTTTAAATTTCGCAATAAAATTTTGGAATAATATCACAATTCCCCTTAATATATTCTAATAATAAATGAGAATATTACTAGAATTTTATTTAATTTAAAAAGTGTCATCAATAAAAATGCTTTTGGTGCACCTACACGCAATAAATATAATAATACTTCTTCTCGATATTTTCGATCGTATGAATTAAATTAAGTAAAGTCGTATTCTTTAAAATAATTACAGACATAATCGAACGGCAAAAACAGATTTGCTGTTATAAACTTTTTTAGGTTATACCAAAGTTAAACTTAGGTCGAGATCGGAATAGTATTTCACAGATAAAGTTAAGACGAGCTTGTCGTATACTGAATTTATTAGTAGCGGTTTTATCTATTCTCTATTTATGCGAGGCATAACTTCCTATTCCAAGTTTATTGGTAACAGTGAACTTAAAAGCTGTTTCCCAAAAGTTACGATTTTTTATTTGAGTCACTTAAGTAACGTAAATGTTTGTTTAGGTGTTAGACCACACTAAGGACTTGCATACAAACATACGCTCACACTTTCACTCGCACGTTCGCAAATATTTTTAAGTTTCAATTTTTCTCATTTTTCAAAATATAAAGCCAAATTTCAGCGTCTATGCAATATAATTCAAGAAAATAGATTATAATCATACAGTCACACGACGTGGAACAAGTGGAAAATTTACTTGAGCAAAAGTAATTTTTAAATGTTTTTCTTTATTTACATGAAATAAAACTTACACTAAACCTTATTTTGAATAATTACTAAAGTCGCCCACGTTTTATTTAAGAAAAATCAACGTAACAATTTTTTTTTGTGGAATGTATGCTTTCCATTCAAAGTTCACACATTAACAGATACTGAGCAGATCCCATAAGTGCTTATTCTGAGGATCCGTTTGTCCATCCTTCTGTCACACCCCCATAGTTATTATAGTTTTAAACCTAGGTGCGTGCAATTTTACGAGAACGTACTTCTGATAAGTATCCAATTAGGTAATATGTGGCAATTTTTTTTTTATTTTTTGGAAGTATAAATAAAAAAATCGTTTTGAGTATCACACGAAGTAAAAATTTATGGTCATCTCTAACAATCCCAATCTTCAACCAAGCATATTTGTGGTGCATCAAAAACTAGAACAGGTGAATTAATTAATATAATACCTGGCTTACTCAAAACTGAAACAGTGAAGTATAGATCAAAACTCGCATCGAAATGACCCGCAGCGCCTTATGAAATTATAAAAATCTACTCTGCAATCATGGCCTTAAAATCCTACTTCGAATTATTCTTCTCCAATGCCACGTCTGGCCAAAACTTCTATGTGCATGCTAGGCCTAAATTATTAAGGAGATCTCAGGAAACATAAAGAAACATTCAAAAAGTTGGTCTACAGACGCATAATATCTACATGTTGGACTCAGAAATTCTCCAATGAAGAGGTTCTACGACGGGTTGGCTAGAAATGCAAGCTTCTGCAAATCATCCAACAACATAAAATTGCATATTTGCGGCACATTGCATATCTGCGGCATAATAATGATGGAAAAAATTGCTGGGAGAAGCTGGTTGTAAAATAAAGTCAACGGTTGTGCAACATCCGAGAATGGACAGGGATTACGAGTGCTATCCCAATATTTCGCCTTGCCAAGGACAAGACCAAATACGCAGAGTTGAATGCTAATCTTCACTAGTTGGAGAGGCACCCTTATAAGAAGATTAGAGATAGTTAGAAATATATTTTAAAATAAGAATTAGATTTTGAATTTGAAAATGATTTTAAAAGTATTATACTACATTATATATTGTATTAAGTTGACCGCAATTTCCATTTTTCTCTTCTCTGAAGTATTTCCTTTTTAAATATTATTTCCTTTCGCAACAAAAAAGCTCATTGCACCTTTGAAACAATATCAGTTAAAAATACAGTTTAAATCGTATATATGGTAATAAATAAAAATAATAGCTTATAAATAAAAATATTTTGATAATTATTATCGAATTTTCGCTCCGTCTAACCGGACAAAAAATTAACAAGCGCAAAAACTGCGGACCCGAACTTGACGCCCAGCGACGTGTCAATGGTCATAACTACAAATTAAATACAAAAACAAAACGCTAAATTACCCCGTCGCTTACACACAATGTTGTTAATGTTATTATAATTACAATTGAGTCATCATTTGTGAATTAATCCATGCATTGTCTGGCGAGATCAACCTTCATTTTTTTTCCTTTAATTAAACTCGTGGCAATGACCTAGTGCTTTGCTGCAAGCGAACTTTTTAAGCTTCCAGGAAATTCTAATAGTTTTTGTTTGTTTTTTTAACAATGGGATTCTTAGAATCTTTCTTCACAGAAGAAGTAGTGCAATAATAATATTTTCCCTCTATTGAGAAGAAAGCCATCTTTCTTTTCAAGCGAACTTTTGAAGCCTTCAGGAAATTCTGAGAGTTTTTGTTTATTTTCTTAACAATGGGTTTCTTATAATCTTTCTTCAAAGAGTAAATAGTGCAATAGTAATATTTTTCCTCTATTTAGAAGAAAGCCATCTTTCTTTTCAAGCGAACTTTTGAAGCTTCCAGGAAATTTTGAGAGCTTTTGTTTATTTTCTTAACAATAGGTTTCTTAGAATCTTTCTTCAAAGAGCAAATGTGATACTTTCCCTCTTTTGAGAAGAAAGCCATCTTTCATTTTTCCCTCTTTCGATTCAATATTTGGTTAAATCACAATTAAGTATTAAAACATTGTCAACGCGATGTCGGTGGGATGGATTTAGCAATTTTTATTTTTTTTAAGAAAACAATGTTTTGTAAGCTTCACAATAAGGAAACTTCAAAGTTTTCCGAGAAAGTTCACGAGTTCTTTTTTTGACTAATCCCATCTTTTCAAAAATATATTAAAACCTAAATAGCTCTTTTTGCATCACACGACATTTTGATCTTTTAATAATTATATTTACATTACCGTTATATTTTCATAAAATTATACATACCATTATATTCACTGAATATTTGTACAATTAAATGAAACTACGTGATGTAGTATTATTTCTACTATCTTTAATTTCTTTACCACGACCTAGGTTTCGTTGTATTACAACATCTTCAGGTGGGATATTAGCAAAGATTCATCTTTGCTAAAGATTCATCTTTGCTAATAGCCCACCTGAAGATGTTGTAATACAACGAAACCTGAGTCGTGGTAAAGAACTTAAATAAAGTAGAAATAATATTACATCACGTAGTTTTGATTTAATTGTGAATAATGAATTTCTACAAAATTAACGCCAAATATATTCAATATTTGAATATTTGATGTTAGTAATTAAAGTGAAAAGTGCTAAAAATAGTAACATAAATATTAAATTAAATTTAAAAAAATTAAACGCAATTAAATTTTATCGAAAACATTTAACATACAGACATAAAACGTTTGAATTCACAAAAAGTATCAAAAAGTTCGATTAATATCCCGTTACTTTTTAATATATGAAAAAGTTATTTATTGATTTACAAATTTGTTGTCTTTAATGTGTAAATACATAAAACGGATTGATTGTTACTGGAAAAATTTCTTCCAGTCGATCAAAGCACCAAGTAAGGGAATATGTTATGTGTGGTGGAAAACTGTAATAGAATGTGAATATAATGGCAAAAATAAATCAGTTAAAATTTATATATATATATATATATATATATATATATATATATATATATATATTTATACATATATATATATATATATATATATATATATATGTATATATATATATATATATATATATATATATAAATATATATATTTAATTATGTACATAAATGTGTGTGAAACAAAATTTCCTGTGTGAACTTTCGGATGACCTATTTTTTCGGGTACAGGTATGCACGGTCAGTGGAAATGTATTGAAATTTCTGAAAATTTCTAACGCCAAAGTTGCCTCATTACCTTTATTACCTTAGCAAAAATTCGCCAAAAGGGAAACAATTATATATTCAATTATGTCGTTTTCCAAGGTTCCGTAGCCCTATGACTAAAACTGAAGTCTTTTCGTAACGAGTTGAAGTCGTCATCAATTATTTATTTGTCTGTCTATCTATCAGTATGTCACGATGATTGTAGTGGACTTTTACAGGAATACCTAATAGAATTAGGTGACCAAAAAACATTTCCTCACTTTTTTAGGAAAAAATCGAATATGAGGACGATTTTTTTTTGCTTATAGACCCCATATAGTGCGATATCATTAAAAAGCTATTTTAAAATTAAACAGAATGTGTATTACATAATTTTCTAATACAACATATTCTTGGCAAGATAAAAGTCACCAGAATGTTTAATAATATCTCCCAGCCTTCCTTATATTTTTAACCACGCATGGCAAAAATCTAGGAATAATCAAGTAAACGGCACGTGTTGTTATTGACAGTAAACATGAAGTAATTCGATACGTAATTATAAGAATCAACTTATATTATAATTTATAGAGCAATTAAATTAATTGTTTTATGCTTGTAAAGTACATAATATTTTGACAGACGTATACAGTACGTACCCTTCAATTTCTACACTATTAGTAACAAATTTGAAATAGAAAGTTACACCTTGTATAAATAGAGTATAGATAAAATGCAACTAATAAACTCAGTATACGATAAACTCATCACAACTTCATCTTGTCAAACATTATTCCGATCTCGACCTAAGTTAAACTTTGGTATAACCTAAAAATATTGACATTTCGGCAAGTACATTTATTAGCACGGCAGTTTTTGGAATTCGATTGTGTTTATAATTAATTTAAAGAAAGCGACTATATGTTATTCATTTCGTACAATCGAAACAATGCAGGAGAAGTGTTATTTAATTTATTGCGTAGAGATGCAGTAAGAGCAAAATTTATTTAAAATAATTTTTTTAATTAAATAAAATAAACCAAATAATTTATAAACCAAATAATTTATAAACCAAATAATTTATAATCCAAAAAATATAAATTTTAGCGATGCTCTAAAGACGCCATCCGATGAGTAATGTAACATATGTAATTCGTATTCACAATCAAAGACAAAACCTCACATCTTACGTGTTTGTCTATGGAACACGACGTTGTCACTTTGGATTTTTGACATAACTTCGGAATAATTATTCTATCGTTTTACTGAATTTAATAGGAGTTATTATTATCTTCGTTATAACAACCTCATGAACGGTATAAGTATTCTCAGAATAAGAGTATTATAACTTAAGTTTAAGCATTTTTTATTAGTAGTATTAGTTTTTATATATGTATAAGTATGTATAAAACCCTCGTAGTGCAGGTTCCAGTAAAATAGAATGTAATGAAATTTGTTTTCTTTATAAAAATTTAAAACAATGTTTACAAGTTGCGTAAACATTATTTTCAATCTCTAATTAATATAAAAGAATCACCGACTATGATTACTTCATCACAAAATTCATCACGTCCTATGCAGACGGACGGCATTTTCTCATCCGTGACGGACGACACAGGCGAGTCGTCTATTAGCATGCGCCGTGTCGATAAACTCTATAGCTTACACGAGTTGCCCTGTGAACAATGTCACGGTACAACAAAACAATTTACGACAGTAAAAACTATGAAGCTAAAGAAAATATCGATAAACAGGTAAGATAATTTTGTGATGTACAATGTCGATCAAAAGAGTCACGTCCTTAATTTAATATTCAAAATATTGTGAATATTTTGTCTTACGTTGATTTCAATAACATTTGTCAATAGGATTAGCAGATTATAGGCAAAAATGTTAATTTATTGTCAGTTATTGTTAACGAAGTTCAAACACTATTTTTGCTAGACGATTTTACAATTAGACTGTATGACATTCATAAATAATACAATTTCATTTGCCTTTCTCTCTATACCTTCACATCCTCTGCCGTTTAAACTGGGTAAGCAATTATGACTGAACTGCACACATCTCTATTCTGACACATTGTTTCTTCTTTATGTATTATCAATTGCTTTACATTCACGAAATCACGACATAATTTCTTAAGCATTTCCTTGTTTATGGCTCCTCAGATCAGGGTTATTCTACATGAAAATCATTATTTAAAAAAAGGCTTTTTACTTTCCATTTCGACGAGATTCTAATAAAATATTTTTATTCGAGAACGATTAAAAATATTATATTAAAAGTAGACAAAATCGAATCCGCAATTAACAAAGTTCCAGTAACTGGAAACGTATATTTTTTAGAGTCACCAGCTGTCAAAATCGTTATATTACAGACATGCAGGTTCGTTATTGCGCGTGAAAGCTAAAATCTACTACAGCTTATCGTAAATACAAAAACCTGTCAAGCACGAATAGAACTCGCACTACGAGGGTTCCGTTTACTTTTAGGCATTTATAAATATTTAATAATACATAATATTCCGATTAAACAATTCACAAAATTGTAATTTTTAGTACGTAAACATATTGCCTATTACATTTATGATAGGCTCAAATTCCAAGAAAAACATGAAAAAATTATTGGTTTCTAATTCCACAATGAATTATAAACCATTCATTTTTTTATATTTTCCCTTACTTGTGCTACAAGAACTTCCGTTATACCCACTTTCAAGATTGTAGGCCGACTGGAAATTCCCTATAGGTTTTGATGACGATATAAAAAAAATTACAAAATATACCCTTTAAAGGGCCAAATCTCTTTGTTACATGAACCAACAAACGTGGTTTTTGTTACAATAATCCCTCAATATAAAATACTAATTTCACTTCGATATCTCAATCAGTTTCTGAAATAAACGGACAACAAAATGAACTTATTAGGGAAGATTCCCTTTTTACTTTGAGGAACGGAACCCTAAAAATTTGGTAATAATTTTTCTATCTTAAATAGCAACGTGTCATACTATCTTTCCCTCCTTTTAATGGTTTTAATTTGATTTTAACTTTTTTCTCTTGAATCTAAACAAATTTTCACAGATGTCGTATTCGTTTACTATGAGGAAAACAAGTACGTATTTAGTTCATTTTCGTTCTTTGAAAAAAATATTTAGTTTTAAAATTTATTGTTTTTATAAAATTTCAGAAAATTTGGTCCTTAACTTTTAATTAATAAAGGAAGCTTTTTTTAAGTTACCAAGTATGATGACACACATTCAGATTTGTATTTAATAGACTACTTCTACAGCCGTAACAGAAGTCTAAAAACATACCTTTTAAAACTTTTGTGGTTTCGTACCAAAGCTGTCGCATTCCAAAAAAAGGCACTGTGAATTTTATTTTCTGACATCAAAGTAAAGATTTTCACCAAGTTTTACCGAATTTAAAAATTGTGCAACTTAACCCATTTGATGAATTGGCATAGTATAAATTCATTTATTTATTTATCTACTTTAATGTATCTAATTGATACATATGGCCTTATTGCTACGAGAGCAATCTCTTACAGCCAACCATGACACCAGTTCAGCCGCGTTCGACGAACGGCCGAGAAACGAACCCAGCTCCCCGCGGTGCACCGCATCGTCGAAGGTTATATGCCTTGTGCTCAACCCAACACGACGACAATTATGATTTGTATTTTATTGTTTGTAAATTAGTATTTAATTAGGTACGTAATTTAAATACAAATTTTAATGTGTGTGGAAACGTGAATTCATTTCACCATTATTTGGATGAGTAAATGGAAATGTGCTTCTTTTCAAAGTTAGGAAAAGTTATATATATTTATACATATATATATATATATATATATATATACATATATATATATATATATATATATATATTTATAGAAGTATAGTCAGATGGTATAGATGGTACGAAGGACTTGTAAACTTGATGTTCATTAAATTATTCTTATTCCCTATATATTGTTCATGCAATATATGAAATAAATGTTGATAGTGATGTTACACGATAAAACAGTTCCACATCCTTATTAATATTAAGATTGTCAGCATGTTTTCCATCAATTTAGGCGTAAATAATCATAGCAGTAACAATTTTATTGTCTGTCTTTTAGTACATTTTACAATAATATGGGGATATTATTAAATCGTTAGCAATTGTTCCAATTTTGAATTAAAAAAGTTATGATTTCTAAGACTTAGTAAGCTCCTCAGAGTTTCATTATTTGATAAAATTTTACACGTGAAATAATAAAGACCGAAAGAGCTGTCACTTTCGAGAGGAAATCTTTCATTGATATTTTTCTTGAAGACCGAATAAAAATAATGACTAATCGAAAGCTACTGCTACACGAAAGGTTTTAGAAAAAAAAATTGTCATGTTGACAAAATTAAAACACGACCAATGGCGACGACAAATTTCTTTCGTATTTGTAGACAAATTTTTTTTCGTACAGCGTTTTGTTTTCCAAGACAAAACGCTTTCCTTTAAATTTCTCACATCGCATCATAATGGTACTTCCTTCATATATTAACTAAGAAAAAAAAAATAACAAATAATATAATATAAAAATCCCTTTTATTGTATATACTTTATGGAATGAAAATAAACCTGTAAAGTAAACACAAAACTCAAGGGATCTTTAGGGAAGATGAACGTCACGCTGGGACTAAAACAACCACGTTACGTCCGATGTTATTTCCCTTTTAAAGCAACCCTATCGCCATCTATTGGTCCAGCTAACAAACGACAATGAAAAAGTCAGTAAAACGGGATGCTGGTGTAGCAAAATACGCATGCTACATCTATCTATAACCTATATACTTTAATAAAAATATTCCAATTGTAAAGGTATAGTTTGAAAATTTAATACATGAATATTTTTTACTATCTAATTACGTCTGCTTCTCAAATCTTTTTTAAATGTAAATGTGTTTCTTTTACAAAGTTCTTAAAAAAATCGGAAAAAATATAATTTTTCAACTTTGCAAAGTCATAATATGTTGATTATTATTATTAAATTCAATATGGCGTGAGATCTTATTAGAACTTCTTAAGAGCTTTCCATGGATACCGATTTCCATGGATATCATGGATATCACAGCATCGACTGGCGTCCTAGCTTCTCGCGTTCACGAGATAGCCCGCCTACAAAATATGCATACTTCTATATTTCTGTCTCGGCCGCTATGTTCTTAGATAAGTTCAAATGAAATAACCTAACATTTCTATAACCTAACATTTCTTCGATTCTACATAAATCTTAAAAAATAAGTTTTCTAGATTTAATCTGTTATTTTCTATTGGTCCATTATTCATCGTGTTATCACGTTACAAATTTCGACATAATTTCGACCTGATTTGGTAGTTAGTGGCCGAATTATAGACGTTTCAGGTCAATGAAAAGACAGACAAACACCACGTGCCAATTTCTTCTGGCAAAGAATATTTATGAATCCACTACTATAAACTAAGTATTGTCTAGTAGCCTATTGTCAAATTCGTAAATAATCAAAATAACCAAACGTTTGACATCTTTCCAAAAGTGTTCCAAATGTACACAAACGTTTATCTATTAAAGAGTCAAATTTAAAAATTATATATGACATCCTATTGCCATAACAGCGATATTTATGAACACATTCGGTCGTGAGTGTATTCATAAATAACACCTCAATTCATCTGGTCAACACTAAACTATATTTCGCGTTACAAGCCATTACATTTACAATCCAAATACATAAAAATAAAATAACAAACAAAAAACACTTTAAAAACAGGTTTTTATTAAAACGTGTCTATAAAAATTTTAAAGTGGCATAAAACCGAATCTTCTTTTAGTTTATGAGTTTCGGTTCGCGTGATTATGACGTTTTCGACTTGCTTTTTGAATAATTGATCCGATTTTGTGCACGCGATTCCAGATTACTTTCACATAAAATAAATATATTATATTACTTAACTTGGTTTCAAATAATAAAGTTGTTTTAGTCTCTTCTTATTTCCTTTAGACGTCTTCTAAGAGTAGATTTGTACAAGTCATACTTACTCATTTCTACTGGTACAAAATGCCTTCAGTTTGCGACACCACTACCATGCAGTCTTCTGCTAAATTTCTAGCTTTTAACCAGCTCATTCTTCTGCCTGATTTTTCTCGTTCTTTTCCGTGTCATCTTGCTTTTCTTGTTTACACTTTTCTTCTAGCATCTGTATTGTAAACCAATACAGGGATTTTGTTATGTAACATTCTAAGGATGTGTTCATTCCATTTTCATCTTGTACTTAATAATGTATTGTAAAGATGTTTGGCTTGTTAAGTCGTACATTCTGTAGGTAATTTGCAATAATATTTGACCTTTAAGAAGACCGAAAGTTTGCGAGCAAACATATGTCATAGTGATTTCGAAATTTGTCATAAGTATTATTTATTTATAGAACAATTTATGTGCATTCGTACAACATCACTTCATAGGTCTGAAATTTATTTTATTATATTTATTACTAGAACATAAATTTCCTTCCTTGTTTATATTATTTGACGGACTATTTTTATTATGGTAGTTATTACACTTTTTATTACTGCGTACTCCACGGAATGCTGTTAAGTATTATACGCAGACGATGGCAAGTATAGCCAAGTATTTGAATTCTAGCTTTTCCGGATGTTCAGAGAAGGAGCTGAGGAAACTTCTTGCTAGTGACTATGTGTTCAACGCTGTTGACTTTTGGAGCTACACGTAGATTAATTTATCCAGCCGTAATTGTTTTATAGCGTTTTAGGAATGACTTCATGTTGATATTTATATCCAGTTTTCGGTGACAGTTATAGTCAATGGCTTGATCGTTAGTAGACCGACATTTTTTTATTTCTCACTTCATGTACTTATTTTATATCAAAATACATCAATTTATTTCATTGGTTTCAACAAATACAATAGTGAAATCTTTACTTACGTTCAGAGAACTTTTTAAGTGACATGCGCATAAAGATATTAAAAAATAAACAACAGACAGACTGACCGAGAAACAAAATTTCTAAAAAAATTCAATACCTTGTAAATCCCATCCGAATCCATTGTCATTTTTAAATTGTACTTTGTCAAATAAACATACAGAAAGGCAGATAACAATTTTAAGAATGCCTGATTTCCATACCTTGTTTTTGTAATCTTATTATAACTTTTCGTTTTTTTCTTTCTGTTTACAGCAAGTGATCTCTTCGTATTTTATTATTTGTTTAGGACAGTTTCTATCAGTTGTTTTTTTTCTGTTATTGACATTTTAAAAATATATTATTTCTGACATATTATTATACATCAACTTTTTTAATCGCTTATTTATATAATTATTATTTACAATGAATGTATTATTCTCAACAATTTATTTATTTGTTCTTTATTCTAGTCTTTACGGCCCAATATTGTAATATGAATACATTTATACAAATCATCTATAAAATTAACAATTTCTTTAAATGGAATTTTAAAACGAAACTTTTTTGTATTTTCCTCTTATCTGCTATATGTTCAACTATTATATTAATGGTTTAAAGTTTAAGTCAAAAATTTACAGTATACTGCGGCTCCCTTCACTTAAATGGTTATTGCGCATTGTCCACACGTTCTAATAATGTTTATATAACCTATATGCATTTGGCGACTATAAGCTATGGTCTCCAAATGCATATAGGTTATATAAATATTATTTAATTTTTTAATTTATAGGTATTTGGAGACCTTAATCGGTTTTGAAAGTTTCATGCCAATCGAATAAACCGTTATCGTGCTAAACTTTAAGAAACAAAAAAAAATAAAACTTTCCTTTTTATGGAATAAATAAAAAATAAGCTAGAATTCACCTTTTCACCTTCACTTCGCAAACCTGTCTGCTTAAGTATTTCTATCGCAATTGGCACAACTTTTCAAAACCGCATCCGAACGTGAGAAAGGATAGCAGTTCAACCGTTATGCGCTTGTCGCACTTTCTCTAAATATTTGCCAAATGGCATCATATTCCAAGAGTGATCGTTAAAATAATGCACATTAATTGTTGAGAGGTAAAAGAAAAAAACACAATCACGATTGGCTGTGATGAGCGAGTACTTTCGATTTGTTAGACACACGATTCACGTTAAATGCCTTGATATTTTATTTAACTTACGTAATTCTGAAGTACGTTACGTATGTTAGAACGTGCATGTACTCAGTTATACCGGTGTCCGAAAGCATATGAAACGCTATCTCCTTTGATTAACCGTATTATGCTGAGATCATCCCGCGAATGACTCCGTATGAAATAAGTTTTTTTTTTGTTGAACACCTGATATTGAAAAAGTTTAAAGATTGCGCCAGTCACGAATTTCTCCTGTCTATTGAATATTATAACCAATAGTTAGTAGAAATTGGCGAATAACACAACCTTTAACTTCTCCCATTCTCTGAAGTAAAAAGAAGTGAAAGTCTGACATTTAGATTGGTAATTTATCATTAGAACATATAAAACAAAACATGCATACAAGACGGATAATGGTAAACCTAATTGGATGAATCGTGTAAAGATTTATTGATAGCTTTTGCCCGTGTCTTTGCTCGCGTAGATTTCTAATTAAAGCGGGGGAGTTTTTCTCCGCTAATAATGTAAGTATTTCAAAGGCATCCATAACCGAAATGAAAACGACTTATGTCTTAGCTGAACTTTAAACTGAATCATTGATAATCTTAACAATTCCTACTGCCCAATGAAGTCAATTCAGTCCGTTCTTACTATATGAGTGATAATTAAACTTCAAATTCGGTAACAATCATTCCAATAAAAAGTTTTTTTTATATTTTAATTAAAACCTGCAGAATTATTTTAATAAAAGTCCTATTAAAAATGACTTAGTAGTCTTTACATGAAGCTTTAATAAAATAGAGAAACATACAAACAGAAACACAGATAAAATGTTAAGACTTAATATTTGACAGGAAAAAATGCCTAGTTTTTAATCGAAATACCAAGTATCATACTAATGAAAGTAGTTTTCAAGTCGGTCCAATAATTTCATTCGTTGCTCTAATAAACAAGCAGTCAGGCAGACAGGCCTGATTGCTTGCTTACTATGTTTATTATCTTCTGCCACAACCCAAGATAGTAGATCTTGATAAAATTATACTGATAAAATGTCTAAAAATATAAATAATAGTTCAGAAATAAATTTGTGCACTATATAATGTACAAACTTACCCCTAAACTATTATATGTATAACAGTGTTGATTATAGCGAAATACAAGCAAATTTCAGATATATGGAAAAAAGATATCTCGGTCTTCTCAAGACCGAGAGTCGTGCCAACTTAAGCCCGTATGCACCACACACGGTCAGGACTCTCAGTCGGATTTACTGACATTTAAAAACGTATTTTGTATGGATACTTAAGGAATTGGATCGTGCAATAGAGTACGGTCGGTACTGTAGACTCTCGTTCCGACTCAACTGACAGTTAATGACAATTAGAAATACGTTTTTAACTGTCAATAAGTCCGACTGACAGTCTTTTGACCGTGTGTGGTACATATGGACATTAGAACTGCACCTAAGACGGGAGCATCTTCGGTGTATTATATGGCGTCTACCATCTAGCTGAAAAATGACCTCTTGGTTTCTTTCCTTCTATTCTGCCCAGTAATACCTTTTTGGGCTCCATAACTTTTTTAGGCACTCTTCTTCACGTTGAGCTACGTGGTCAAAGTATTTGAGAATTCTTTAAATATACACTTTGGTTGCATCGGATATCATCATCATTGGACATAAATTATATATCAGAACAACATATAAGAAAATTATTTTAAAAATTTCTCTATTCTTACCAACTTTCCTTTTCTAGTCCTACCAGTGTTCCTGTTTTATTTCTTCTTTGTTACCCCTATCAATTTTTCTCTTCTCATTCCAAACGATATTCCGTTTTATTTTCCTAGTCATTTTCTTTTTCATACATCCTGCATTCTTCGATTCTTTACATCCTCATTTCATTATCAAACTTAATTTTGGACTAATAAATCAGTATATATAATTGAAAGAATCTCACTTTCTTTTGCACCTAACAATGCTTACGTATTTCCATCTTTTGGCTACATCACCTAATATTTTTGGACTAATAAATCAGTATATATCATTGAAAGAATCTCTCTTTTTTTTGCACCTAACAATGCTTACGTATTTCCATCTTTTGGCTACATCACCTGGTACCAAATTAAATTTAAATCCGCTTTCATAAAAATAGAAAGCTCCACTTTCCAATATTTCAATCACCAGGTAAAAAGTGTTGACACTTAAAAATTTCAATATAACGAAATAAAAACATATTTCTTAAAATATATCGTACATCATTGATTCATACTTTTTTTGTTTTTATTACCGAGATGCAGAAATGTGCAATCAAATAATCTTTGAAAACGAAACGATTAACACAGTAATTTAGTATCGCAACATACTTACAAAGAAATCCTACTGATCTAGATTACTTACCCATTATAAAGGCGACCGACATGAGATAAGACGTGAGTGTAAGTTGCAAAACAAGTAATTATACATAATTCCCAGAATGCAATGTCAGTTGCAACGGCGAGTGCATTGTAAGTAATTGCATTGTCAGCGAGCTTGCGGTAAGCGAAGCGCATCGTATGTCAGACGGAAGACACTTGTTGGCCTGGTGCACAGGCTTAACCACTGGAACTGTTGAGACAATAAAATATATTGAATATATTTGGCAATAATTTTGTAGAAATGCATTATTCACAATTAAATGAAACTACGCGATGTAGTATTATTTCTACTTCATTAAAAAAAATTTCTGTCTTAGCACAAAACGTTTTATAGGAATTTTTATAATTATTCTACTGTTTAAAAGTTATTAATCCGAATGAAACACAGAAATATACATCATAATAAAAATTCAAATTGTGAATTTTGTAGAAATTCATTATTCACAATTAAATGAAACTCTGTGATGTAGTATTATGTCTATTTTATTTAAGTTCTTTACCACGATTTAGGTTTCGCTGTATTTCAACATCTTCACGTGGGCTATTAGCAAAGATGATGTGAATCTTTGCTAACAGCCCACCTGAAGATGTAATACAACGAAACCTAGGTCGTGGTAAAGAACTTAAAGAAAGTAGAAATAATACTATATCACGTAGTTTCATTTGATTGTGATTCAAAAATTACTTCAAATAAACTAAACATAGACGAAGTAGCAGACAAAATCTAAAAAAGTAAGAAGTCTTTTTATCTAGTTTATTCAGCAACGAGTAAATAAATATATAAAGCAGTTCAAAGCAATAAAGAACGAAATTAAAAATGACTTTCCAATCGGTGCATGCAACCTTATTTTTTTGATATCAAAAAATCAAACCATTATTGGAATTTTGGAACACAGAAAAGTATAACGACCACATCATACCATATGTATGGCGACAAAAGACTTTCCAATGCGCCCGCAACCTTATTTTTTTTATATGCATCCATCAAACTATTTTTGGAATCTTGGAACACGAAAAAGTATGACGACCACATCACATGTATGACGACCACTTCACATGCATGAAAAAAGAATTAGGTCAGTGTTTCTAGTTTTTTAGCTAGTAAAACCAGTTCTTATGCTAACACTTTCTATGTAGCTTAGCAAGCTTTTTTCTCACACAGAATTAACATATATGATAAAAAACAATAGACATGGAAACGTTTTCTGATGTTTTTTTTTTAATTTGAATTAATCCTATGATTACTTTCTAGCTTTTCTCCGTAAATTCTCTGCGTTGGTTTTGATTTTTGCCACCGACTTTTTCGCCAATAACAATTAAATTGAACGTATTTTTATTTTTAGTTTTTTTTCTTAACCGTTTTTATTGTTTTTTGAAGAGTTGTTTTACTGTTTTTTTTGCAACTACCTGGATTGCTGTCACAATTTCGATAATTTATGTTTGTCGTTTCTAAAGATCGTACACTCGGTTTTTATTGAGTGAAGCCTGACATATTTCAATCAGAAAAACAAAAAATAATTAAAAAAACTAGTTTTGATTTCCGAAATTCGACATTTGACTCTGAAACAATATTTTCATAAAATATTCAATTTACAAATTTATTCTTTTTCTTCCATCAAACGATTTTATTAATTTAAAGTGTGTGATTATATACCAATATTACATTCCACTTTCCAACTCAAAATAAGGACCAACTTGCCAACCATCTGTCACCAAAGAGTTTTCACTTGCTTAGGCCATGTAACTCATAGATAGGTAGATAGCATTGACAAATTAATTGGTTTAAGGATAGTAAAATCGTGGTCAATATCCTAGCTGCTAGCATGATCAGGTTAAAATCATCACAGATTCCTTGTCACTGCAGCTCTAAGACAAACCAAACAAAGGGTAGCATTGCGTTAGCAGGTCAGCTCCTCTAACAAAGTCTCAAGACGAGTAATGAAGAGGCGAAGAACAAGCTGACGGTTGATAAAAATAATGACACTTATATTGAATATATTTGGCGTTAATTTTGTAGAAATTCGTTATTCACAATTATATGAAACTACTTTATATAGTATTATTTCTACTTTATTTAAGTTCTTTATCATCATCATCTAGGTTTCGTTGTATTACAACATCTTCAGGTGGTTAGCTATTAGCAAATATTGTGTTACAACAAAACATAGGTCATGGTAAAAAACTTAACGAAGTAGAAATAATACTACATCACATAGTTTCATTAAATTGTGGACATTTATATCATTTATATAACTTATATAACTCACTACGTTGTTGGTTATAAAAATACTATAAACAATATAAATATGATAATTTTATACCACTTCTGAAGCCCGTAGCAACTATGTTTTATTTTAATTCATTGTTGTTGCAACAAATGTACTCTACAATCACTGACTAGAAAAGTATCGCTGAGTAGAACAAGTTACGTTCCGACACAAAAATCCTTTAACCGTCCATCTTATCATCTAGTTTCATTAAATTGTGAATTTATAATATTTATATAACTCACTACGTTGTTGGTTATAAAAATATTATAAATAATATAAATATCATAATTTTATACCACTTCTGAAGCCAGTAGCAACTATGCACATTTTTTATTTTAATTCATTGTTGTTGCAACAACTGTACTCTACAATCACTGACTAGAAAAGTATCGCTGAGTAGAACAAGTTACGTTCCGACACAAAAATTCTTTAAGCGTCCATCTTATGGGATACTGTGCTCGCGGAAGCGCAAAATATTTATGCAAGATCGTGTCCATAGATTGAATCGTTAATTGAACGAACGATGGTTTAATTTGATAAAACTAAATTTTGAATTTTGTTTACTTGCTGTCTTTTATATATCTAGATCACTGCTTAATTAATGATATGGTGGCTAATTCTAGCACCAGTCTATTTTTCTTAAGAAAATAAGAGGAGGCAAAAGCTGGCATTCCCAAAAGTCCTTCCTAGCTCATTTCCTTTTTATTATCGGTATAACTACCATGTTTAATTGCATTCTTTAGGCATCAGCTAATCATATAATTGGTGCCAAAAAATGGCTAAAGTTGCATACTTTATTTATTTGTTTATTTATTCATACTTTAACGTACATTTGGCGGATTTATTGCTATAAGAGCAATTTCTTCCAGTCAACCACATTCATTAAATATAAACATTTTGTGACATGGATGACTGTATGAAAAAAAAGGAAACTTAGGACATAACAAATAACAAAAAATGTCATAACATATAAATAAAAAAGACTAAGCTGCATATAAATAATAAAAAATAAATCTTAACATAGTCGGGAAAAAGGAAAATGGGGAACAAAATGGAATTCGGAACCGTAAGACAGAGGCATTATGCGAGGAAAGACTTTTCAGACGATGTTTGGATACATTTAAGGAGGGCGAGTTCCTGGTATCTAGATCTAGTCGATTCCAAAGTCGCATAGCTTAGACATCGAAAGACTTTTCATAAATGGTGGTTATATGTTTGGAGGAGACTGAGCTGGTTTTAAGAGCGTATCCCTACACCGTACGCAGACAAGTAACTAAATCTGCTTCTAAGATAAGTTGGATAAGTAGTATTATTCAAAATATTATAGAGAAGTGTAAGAATGTGAAGATTACGAACTTCCGTCCATTTAAGTTGGGCTCTGTATTGCGATATATGACCATATTTTTTGCAACAAAAAACAAAGCGGATGCACAAATTTTGTAGGCGTTCTAATATTCTAAGGCGATACTTAGTAAGGTCTGGATAGTATACACCCCCATAGTCAAGCAGTGGCAGTAAGAGTGTTTCATAGAGATGAAGCTTTGTTTTGAAGGTCTAGAAAACATTCTGCTGAAGATACGATGACTAATATTATTTACTTGAAGCCGCCAGCTAAGATTTTGATCGATCAGTAGACCCGAGTCTTTGACAGTTCACGGAAATGGAATTGGTATTTTAGATACGGCAGATCTGATCTAATCCTAATTCTGACCTAATTTTAGAAAGCAGTCTTTGGCTACCACTTACGATAGCTTGAGACTTAATTGAATTAACTAACAGATCCATTTTATGAGCCCACGGACCGATTAAAGCCATGTCTTCATTGAGGATAGTGATAACGGTTGCTATGGAGTTTACATCAGTATGGGTATATATTTGTAAGACATCAGCGTAATGATAATAATTACTGTGTATATTCCCAACAACCCTATCAAAGAATATTGAAAAAAGTAGTGGAGAAAGAATCCCTCCTTGAGGCACACTAGCTGATAAGTCCGTCCATTCAGAGAACGCATCTGAAGACATCACAGATTGCCGACGTCCATATAGAGACGAGCTAATTAGTGTTAAGATATATTTCAGACAAGTTAGCAAAATATCAAAGTCAACGGAGATGAATGCAGTGCTGAAGTTAAGAACATGCCAAGCCATGAACATGCCAAGCCATGAACATGAGTCAAGCCACGAATAACACTCAACTCACAGTACTTGTACAAGTATTGTGAGTTGAGTGTTATTCATGGCTAAACGTATATCATCTGTAATTTTCACTAACGCCGTTGAGGTACTATGGCACTTTAAGATCTCAGGAAATAATATAATGAAATTATGAGTATTATGCTCGTATGACAAACATAGAAAAAAGTGTTACATTTTTGCCATAATTTCAAATATTAATAAAGCAATTTTTAAGGCAAATGTTGGTAGGTTTACCTAAATTCTTTAAGTAAAAGCTGAAAACAACGAAAATGTTGTTCAAAGATAGCTTCATTTTTATTGTTAACACAGCATTTTGGATGTTGTCACATTATATTTAAAGACAGTATTTCTTTTAACCAGTTTTACTGATAAAAACTCAGAAATTGTGTTTATTTATTCATTCCCTTATTTGTTATCACGCCAGTTTTTGGCTCGACTCTATCTTGAGTTTCCAAAGAAAACAAGCTCTATAATCCAAAGACCAATGTACAAGGAAATTTCAAATTTCTTCGTCGTATGGTACATGACAGATGTACAGACAGACACGTGAGTGATCTTATAAGACTTCGTCTTTCACTTAAAGGTACAGAACCCTAAAAATTAAAACAACTTGATTGATTAATAAGTAATATGGTAACAGTATCTTATCCTCAGTGAAATGGCTTTAAAATAACAGGTAATTTTTACTACCTAGGTTTCGTTGTATTACAACATCTACAGGTGGGATATTAGCAAAGATGTAATTGTATTGAATCTTTGCTAATAGCCCACCTGAAAATGTAATACAACGAAACCTAGGTCGTGGTAAAGAACTTAAAGAAAGTAGAAACAATACTACATCACGTAGTTTCATTTAATTGCGAATAATGAATTTCTACAAAATTAACGCCAAATATATTCAATAGGTAATTTTTAATTAACTTATCATTAAAAATATTTTATCCTGACCCGTATCACACTTAATGTCACATTAATGCATGTGCCATTTTTGCTGGGTATTATTCGATAAAACTTGAATTCCATTAATTGTGTATTAAGTTTTCACTTTCACTATAATGTAGTTTGATTCTCATGCAAATACTATACTTTAGAATGGTGTCAATATCAAAGGTGAATGTTCACCATTGGTTTCGTTTAGTTTTAATTGTACATTAATTTTAAATTGTTTATTAATTTATAAACAATTTAATAATAGAAAAGAGTGGTCAATTTGATAAAAAAGTAGCGCAGTAAATAAGTAGTGTGAGACAAGATGGCTGTAGTATTATGGAAAAATATGTTTTGATATTACGCACTAGAATATTGTTACAATTTTTTTTTGGTTTAGAATTGTACTTTAAATTGATTCAATAAATTATTATCAACGTCATTGTTAAATAATGTAGTCCTATTGTAACTATGCAACGTACTAAACAGTATATCGTCTTAAGAGTGTAGTAGTAATATAAAATGAATCTTGAGTAGTGAGTTAAAAATGACTGTAGTACATATTGTACGTATTTGTTCTTATTTCGCATTTTAGTTTTTTTGCAAAATTTTGGCAACGACTTACCCCGAGTTACGTGAACGTATGGTACGTTTACGTAACTCGGAGTTGTTCTGAGTTGTTCGACATTTTGAAAGTCTTATATTTACACTACATGATATTTCAAACAATAGTGAAAAAGTAACGATGGAACGTCAATGGTATTGTTAACTTCAATTGTCTATAGTATACACTATTTATTGATCGAAACAAAATAAAGTAAGTTAAATTAAGGTATAACAGCTTTCAATTCGATACCGTCTTCCAAAGGGGTATGGGCATTCCTCTGTAAAGGTTCTTTACTTCAAAAAGAAAATGAAGTGTACAGTCACGTTGCGCACATTTGTTGACGTTAGACGCAAGCCTGTATATATCGCTCAACTTCAGACGTCAATATTTAGTTATCCCGAGATTTACACTATGACCATTTTTTTTTATTTCAACATATTGATAGAACACAACAAAATAAAGTAAGATAAATGAAAGTACAACAACTTTCAATTTTATAGGGACGTCGGCATTCCCCTTTAAATATTGTTTACCTAAAAAGTTAAGTGTACAGTCACGCCGCGTACATTCACGCCGCGTACATTTTATTATCAAACGCAAGCCTGTTTATATTGCTCAACTTCAGTCGTCGCCGAGATTTACACTATGAATTTTTTTTTTTATTTCAACATATTTATGAAATGAAACAAAATAAAGTAAATTAAATTAATGCACAACAACTTTCAATTCGATACTGTGTTCCATAGACATTCCCCTTTAATAATTATTTACTTCAAAAATGAACCGTAAAATCACGCCGGACACATTTTATTGTTAAAAGAAAGCCTGTATATATTCCTCAACTCAAATCGGCAATATTTAGTTATCCCCGAGATTTACGTTATTAATTTTTTTATATTACTTAAATTAATGTACAACAACTTTCAATTCGATACTGTGTTCCATAGACATTCCCCTTTAATAATTATTTACTTCAAAAATGAACCGTAAAATCACGCCGGACACATTTTATTGTTAAAAGAAAGCCCGTATATATTGCTCAACTCAAATCGGCAATATTTAATTATCCCCGAGATTTACGTTATTAATTTTTTTATATTACTTAAATTAAGATACAACAACTTTCGATACGATACTGCGTTCCATAAGGGCGTGGATATTCCCTTTTAAAGAGTCTTTACTTTATAAAGAAAATGAAACGTCTAGTGACGGTGCATACATTTTACTGTATGCACTATCACTATTCAGTAAAATTGTATATTTCAGTAAAATTCGTCGTATTTCAGTAAAATTGTATAATTTTTTTTGTTTTTCAGCTTATAAAATGTTTGTGCTGTTGGGCTCATAAAATGTTAATTGTAGAGTTTTCCCAACTATTGCTTCACTCAGACCTTACTGTATGAACATGCATGAGGTATTGAATTTTTCCCCGGTAAATGGCTTGATACAATTAATTGATCTATGAAATAGTAATAACGTTTGAAGAAAATTGATCCAGCCATCGTTACAGTTACCCGAAATTTTTTATTGAATATATTTGGCATTAATTTTGTAGAAATTCATTATTCACGATTAAATGAAACTACGTGATGTAGTATTATTTCTACTTTCTTTAAGTTAAATGCTTTGTATCGTCTTCCGAAACTTAATTCAGAGTCGACTGTACATTATTTCTAATGTAGCCAAATCGGCTGTTTTCAAATATTGAATATATTTGGCGTTAATTTTGTAGAAACTCATTATTCACGATTAAATGAAACTACGTGGTGTAGTATTATTTCTACTTTCTTTAAGTTAAATGCTTTGTATCGTCTTCCGAAACTTAATTCAGAGTCGACTGTACATTATTTCTAATGTAGCCAAATCGGCTGTTTTCAAATATTGAATATATTTGGCGTTAATTTTGTAGAAATTCATTATTCACGATTAAATGAAACTACGTGATGTAGTATTATTTCTACTTTCTTTAAGTTAAATGCTTTGTATCGTCTTCCGAAACTTAATTCAGAGTCGACTGTACATTATTTCTAATGTAGCCAAATCGGCTGTTTTCAAATATTGAATATATTTGGCGTTAATTTTGTAGAAACTCATTATTCACGATTAAATGAAACTACGTGGTGTAGTATTATTTCTACTTTCTTTAAGTTAAATGCTTTGTATCGTCTTCCGAAACTTAATTCAGAGTCGACTGTACGTTATTTCTAATGTAGCCAAATCGACTGTTTTCAAATATTGAATATATTTGGCGTTAATTTTGTAGAAACTCATTATTCACGATTAAATGAAACTACGTGATGTAGTATTATTTCTACTTTCTTTAAGTTAAATGCTTTGTATCGTCTTCCGAAACTTAATTCAGAGTCGACTGTACATTATTTCTAATGTAGCCAAATCGGCTGTTTTCAAATATTGAATATATTTGGCGTTAATTTTGTAGAAACTCATTATTCACGATTAAATGAAACTACGTGATGTAGTATTATTTCTACTTTCTTTAAGTTAAATGCTTTGTATCGTCTTCCGAAACTTAATTCAGAGTCGACTGTACATTATTTCTAATGTAGCCAAATCGGCTGTTTTCAAATATTGAATATATTTGGCGTTAATTTTGTAGAAACTCATTATTCACGATTAAATGAAACTACGTGGTGTAGTATTATTTCTACTTTCTTTAAGTTAAATGATTTGTATGGTCTTCCGAAACTTAATTCAGAGTCGACTGTACATTATTTCTAATGTAGCCAAATCGGCCGTTTTCAAATATTGAATATATTTGGCGTTAATTTTGTAGAACTTCATTATTCACGATTAAACGAAATTGACTTAAGAAAGTAGAAATAATACTACATCACGTAATATCATTTAATTGCGAATTTTTTTAGCTACGAAAAAAATTAAAATACTCTTTAGATAATTATTCAAACCATTTAGACCACAAATTTCATCAAATCAACTCAGTCCAGGCGCTAAACCGAATGGCACACATACTGATATAAACAGAAAATTTTCATTTTTCTGTTTACAACATATTTTTATTACTTTCAGTAGTATGTAAACTCGTGCATTTAGCTTTTATTGCGAAAAAGCTTATAACTGGATTTCCAAACCTTAGAGGAAAATTATATCGAGACGAAATGTAGCATAGATGTTATTTTTCTGAACCCCATGCATTACTTCAACTCCAATGGGAATTGCTTTCGATCGTGCGTTTTTTTTTTAATTAATTGAATAATTATGTTGATAGTCTATCGGTCTTGGATTTGGTAAGGGTTTATGCTCCTAAGCGTTACGTGTGAGGATGAACCGTACTTTTAATCAGCTGCCTGGAATAAGCAACATTCTGCAGTATTCACCCGTTTTTCATGCACTTAGAATGATCAATGCGGTATTGCAGAGGTTTATTGCGAGAGGTTATTGATACTTTTTTTTCTGGTACATTGGTCTCTTTGGGGATGTGATTATGACATTTCCTTGGAGTTTACGATTGATAATTAATTAGGTTTATATTTAATTTTAATCATATGTTTTTTTTCGTTTCGTTTCCACTGTTTTGTGACAACCTGGCAGTTAAACATGAGGTTTTTTAATAAATAAATAAATTATGACGAAAATCAAGTGCTTGTTACATGTTACTTTTACAAACAGACAGATGAACTAAAATTATAAGAAAGTATTTTTGATTCCTACTGGATTCCAGGCACGTCCCTGATACAAACATAACGCACCCCCTCTACCTCTCTCTTTAACCCCCAAAACAGCTACATGTTATAGTAAACATGGATTTCACACGAATCATCAACAGTTCAATAAATGTAGAAACAACTTTCGGGTTTCCAGAAAGTCCATTTTTCGACCTCGAACTTACACAATTTCTTAATGTAATATTAAGAAAAAGAACGGGCTAAATGCGAGATATCTGTATTTCCGTTGTGCATTCCTATTTCCGTATCTCATCGAAGTACGTAACTATGATATATATATATATATATATATATATATATATATATATATATATATATATATATATAAAACTATGCAATCTTATATCATTATAGTTTTCCTACATCCTTTGCGTAGAGTTTTAAAAACAGTGTTGTGATAAGCAGTTTCGGAAATATGGTGTCCGGAGTTTAATATATTTCAAAAGATATACTACCTAGAATTAAAAAAAGGGTTGAAACCCTTGTAATTACCCCCTTCAAGTGATACCCCACAGTATATATGGATTAAAAAAAATCTAGTACTTTGTACCCCACTATAATTTGTGAGTGTTATCCAGAGGTACATGCGTGTTTATAAGCGTTACAACTACCAAATTTCAGGTTTATACCTCAAGCAATTCCCGAAAAAAACGACTGTGACAGACGGGCAGACGGATACGTATTTCCTTTCCTGTACTATTCGAAATATCAGAAAAATCAGCTCGAATAAGATAATAATTCTCATCCACAACAAATAATTGCTTTTGAGTTCATGGATACAACATCCTATTGATGTAAACATATGAAGTAAACGTGCGGTTATAATATCATATAAAGACGGAACTTTTTGAATATCTTATTAAAAATTGTTAACTACATCACCAAATATAACATTACCAAGTCCATATAACATTACCACCATTAAAAATATTCATGGCGTCGAACATATTAAACCGACACAGCTAACCGCCACTTACATAAGATCATCCGCTCAACACCTCATAAATATTTAAAAAAACCGTTTCAACCATGCAATCACGTAAATGTTATAGAAACCGTTAAAATACACAACTTATTAAATTTAACATTAAAAACATTGCGCAATGCAGGGCGTTAGGCCGCCTTGCGTTAAAATTAATTATTCACAAAAGCATACTTAACTAATTACGATTTAAGTTTTGTTCAGACAAGTTTATCAATTTGGAAGTTTAACATTTGAACGCGTATTTATTTTTTTATAACTTGACGTTTTCATCATCACCTACTACTAGCCAAGCTTATTTGCGTATTGACTTGATTGTCGACTTCAATTCACGGTACACGCGGCATACTTATTGCTACAGGAACAATCTTTTTCAATCAATGATGTTACAATAAAAAAATATATGGTATATATAAGAGAAAAGAAAAAGAAAACCGAAACAAACAATAATAAAAGCAGGTTAAATTCACAAAAGACTAAATGTTACAATAAAAATGTTGACATGACTTAGAATAGCAAAAGAAAAAGGACAAAAGCGTGGAAGGACTAAGATTTAGTAGAGATAGGACTTTTACAATAGACCTTTGAAGACATTTATCGAGGATATTTTCCAGTATCAAGATCCAGTTGATTCCAAAGTTTTGCAGGGGAATAAGCAGGAAAGAGTTTTCAGAGCGTAAACCAAGGCTGAGCAGACAATCATTTAATCTGCCTGATCAATGAAATTATTTGTAGGATTTGTTTAATATGTTAAAAATAAGCATAAGCATGCGAGGCTGGAGTTGATCGCGGCTCTTCAGCCATGAGACATGACCCGTGTTCACAAATATGATCGTATTTTCTGAGGCCGAAGACGTACCGGATGCATAAAATTTGAAGACTTTGTAACCTATTTAAATATTCTTCATTAAGTATTTGACAAAGTTATATTTTCATTTTGGTCGGAAGAAAATTTCGAAGACACTTATCCTGCTGAAAACACGACAACTGATATACCAGGTTTTGATCGAAGACCAATCGCATGATCACACTGACCGATTGAAACAAAATCATGATTAAGCGTTTAGCTGGAGAGCATACTAGCCCTGTATGTAATTTCCTTCATACCCTATTATTAAAAAACATGGGGTCCTCTCGCCTTGTATTAACGACGTTTGATATCAAGCAGCCCATACTGTTCTTCACATTAGAGTTTTTTTTCAGTCATTTTATTCTTTTTTTAAGCTATTTAAACAAATTAAGTTATAGTGAGTTATGAGACATCTTTTCGATCTTAACCCAAATTATTATCAATATTCAAAGATTATTTTTTTATTTTTTAGTTCATATTGGTACAAAAGTGTGTTTTTTAGTTTCTTTTTAAGCATAATTTTATATTCTAAATTTCTAGTTATGAAGTTATTGTATTACCATCGGTTCTTGATATGTGTGAAAAATTTTAAATAGTTTGAAAGTCTGAAAGTGGGTGAAAATTTAATTGAAAGATTTCGTTACATACATACATACATACAAGCATTAGCGTATTAATAATGAATAGATTTAACCCTAATTTAATTCGAATCTAAGCTGTGTTTTTACTTTTGAGCGTCAGTAGTAATGTAGAAATTATTGTAATAATTGGAAAAAATAAATAAATATTTTAATGGAAATTTATTTATTTGTTTTGTTTATTTATTAACTTTAGTATCATTACTTTAATTACAGCCTAATCCCAATGCGATATACAAGTTATTGCGAAAACGATATAAAAATATATTTCAGACAAAAATAATTAACAAATATAATTAATGATAACATGAATTAAACAAGGTAAAAATAATAAGATGACAGCGATCTACCCAAATATTTCAAGATTGATCCTAAAGTCCAGCAGAAATAATCGAGGTGACGCTGTGATGCTATACCTCAATACCGTGTGAAGTAAATTAAGCAAGTGACAATTGGGGTATGCATATGGGTGTTGGTACACGCATGCGGAACATGAAATTATGGCTGTCTTCGTACTCACACTTAATAGTAATAATACTAATCCCAATACTGTTAACATTTTGAATATATGCAGGCCCATATACAACTTTTTTGATTCTTAACTGCTAATAGAGTTTGAAAAAGCATAGAAATAAAAAATAGTTAGAACAATATTGGTGATAGATATTTACAATTTTTTTATGAATATTTATAAACATTTTTTTCTAAATTCAAAATCTCGGATACAGAAAATTCAAATCTCGGATAAAGATTTCCTTTGAGCTTTCCACATTTTTAGTATTTGATAAGCCAAACAACGTTGCATAATTTAAAAGAGTTTTTTATTAATATCAACAACACTTTTTTAATTTTTTTGCAATTACAGTTATAAAAAGGCCCGCGTTGCCGATCAATTTTCAAACAGTTACTTTTATAATTATTCATCGCCTTTATCGGTATGTTTCAACATTTTTATGTGCATATATAACGCTTGATTATGTAACACTAATAAAAAAAACGCTTACCAGCCGCACCTGTCAATCACACATACACAAAATACGTACCGATTGGAACCTCTGAGAGAAAATGCAACGTTGCTGGAACATTTATTTTAAATATGAGCTCAAAGTTACAAACTTTTACGTTTGACTTATTATGTCGCTTGGAATATAAAGAAAGTTCGCATACTTCGTGCCTGTTTATTCCCTGAAAGAAATTATATAATTCCATATAACACATATTTGTGGTAACTTATACATTAGCTTGAGTTCCGCGAGAAAGAAAATGCAACCCGGCTGCAACGTTTATTTTAAATATGAACTCAAACTTATAAACTTTTACGTTTGAGTTATTATGCGGCTTAGAATATCCTAAAAAAAGTTCGCATAATTCGTACCTGTTTTTATCCCTGAGGGAGATTATATAATTCCATATTACATACATTTCTGGTAACTTATACATAAACTTGAGTTTACTTTACGAAAGTTTACGAGAAAGTGTACAACGTTTACTTTAAACATGCTCTTAATATTATATATTTTTACTTTCGAATAATTATGTTACTAGAAATATGTATAAAATTCACATAATACGGTACGTATTTCAAACCCTTAATATGGAATCTACATATCAATCAGCACAGGCAATGTAGGTTTTTGTTAACATTGTGAAATGAAAAATGTAAAGTAACCCATTTTTTTGTAAAATTGCTTCAGCAATGTTAACGTATTTAATTCAGAGCAGAGAACACATTCTATCGCCCTCAATGGAAATGTTAAATCGCTTATAATCCACATTAGGATAATATCACTTTTCCTAAAACTTATGATCAAGACGCATCACACATGTTTCTAAACTGACTTATAATCCCCCCCCCCCAAGATAAAAAATGAACATAATTTGTGAAAAAATGTCTTCAGACCTCAAACTTGAAGAGCAAAAGCATCGATAGTGTCTTTGATATCATCTGCATTGAATAGCTTAAATAGTTCGTTTCCTACCTAACAAAAAAATAAAAGATAATTTTACATTAACAACAAACATAAATATACTTTCCTTTTTACAAGTTCAAATGTTATTTCTGTTTATAAGAATGGATTTACTTTAATAAACCGATTTGAAACTCTATCCACTAAACGTTTCTAAACATGCCTTTACAATTTACGGTTTGTGACGTAATCATGCAGATCACATCACGTACGCGCATCTTACTCGATCGAGTTCAATGTCACGTGAGCGCCAGCCTCCGGGCGGATTACCTGTCGGCATCCGGTTTAACGTCGATTCCACGAGTTAACTTAATGTCGCACTAACAGCTGTTTAACTCAAACGTAATGAGCGTGCAGTGAGTTAAGATGGACGTGATGGTTTTGTCGTTAAGTTTTTATCAGTTAATTTGAATCGGTTAAGTGATAATTTGAGTGCATGCTTTGAAATTATACGTGGTTAATTTCAAAGCTGATTAATCAGATTATGAAGAACATTTTATGAGATTTATTATACACATTTTAATTATTTATATATATACTAACATCTTAAATGTGAAAAGTCTGTACAATGAACATACTTTAGGAAAAATTGGTTCGCAAGACTTCAAATACGTAAATAGAAGTCGACAGTTCTCGTTATTTTTGTTTGTTTGTTTGTTTGGGCATCACTAAAAAATATTATATTTATTTATATGGAATTCTCAAGTTTATACAGCATAAGATCCCAAAAAATATAACAACTCACCTATGACGGCTATAAATCTTAAGAAATTGAAAAAATGATAGCCATTTTTATTTGTGCTCATGTCACATAAAAACTACAATATTAAATAAAATTTTCGTTGTATGTTACTTAGATAATAGAAAAGAAACTGTAATATATTTTAATATTATATAAAAATATATTGTCACATAAATATAATTTATGATGTTAAAGACATGAAAAATAATAAAACAGTACCTCGACATTTAATTTTATTTTTTTTAAATTACAATATTTTTAAGCTTCTCGAATATAGAAAAATGGAAAAAATATTTTTCAACATACCACCATTTTGTGATCATTTGATTAAAAATTGTCTACTATTAACTTAAACTACATTTAAATACATTAAAAATTCTTTGTTTTTTTTTCAAATCTGCCATACGGACATATGACAAAATCAATATGGAAGTTTTTTACTAATTAGTATTTACTTGCATACAAAATTGAGATTTTTGTATTATTTTTTTAATAAAAATTCTTTAATATATCCTTCCCACATTATTTTAACCATTTATTGTACCAAATAAATAAGTCCATCACTCTTGAGTAATTTAAAAAAATGAATGATCAGATCCAATTCACAAAACAATTGAAATGAATTAGCTATGATCATACTTTGAATCAATCAAGACATTGCAGTGAATCAATAAACAAGTAGAAAAAATGTCATACCAAATTAATTACGCCCTCTCCAATTTTTTTTAAATCATCCATATCTCCCAAAGTGAAGTATTAAGCAATCGGAACTTGTTCACATATGACATGTAATATGCGCCGTAAACATTCAATCAAACTAGAATTATAAATTAATTTGACGGATTACATAGATGACTAACGGACGTCGCTTCATATCTTGTTTTAATATTAGATCAATGTGCATACGATTACTGAGTATGTGCTTTAACTTTTTGAGTTTTTCGTAATGAGCTAAAATTTTATATTGCTGTTTTATCAAATTGTCATTCAACCCAACGTGAATACAGTAAAAATCAAGAACCGTAAATTCTTACGTAGCTATAGTTTTGATATTCTAACAGTAAATATGAGACTCCTTATACAATTTTCTTCCAAGTTTCCGTATATAACGTGTTTTCCTGGAAAAATCTGATAACGATACTTTTCATATATAAATTGGACATATTCACACAGTGAAAACGCTACGTAGAGCTAACTAACGTCCGTATGAACCACACACGATCAGGACACTCAGTCATATTTGCTGACAGTTAAAAATCTATTTCGTATGGATACTTTAGCAGTTGGACCGTACAATGACGTACGGTCGGTAAAGAAGACTCTTGTTCCGACTCGACTGAGAGTTAATGAGAGATAGAAATACGTTTTTAACTTTCAGTAAGTCCGACTGACAGTCTTGACCTTGTATGGTGCATATGGGCGTAAACCGCCCTGCAGTGACCAATAATACAAATACCTTCTAAGTTTAATAATAAAATGAAACCATTAAAGCTTAACAATAAAATGAAACCATTAAAGCTTAACAATAAATAAAATGAAACCATTAAAGCTTAACAATAAACTTCTAAACTTAACAATAACATAAAACCATTAAATTTTATTGCGACGTTACAAAACACATGCTCATGTTTCACAAGAAAATATACTTAACGTGGCTTTACAGTTTGGTTTAGGTTTATTTTCTTTGCAGGTTTGGAACCATCAAGATGCTATCAGTGCTATCTGGTGATGAATTAATGCTATTTTGGTACCACTGCTATCAAGTAGTGTATTGTAATAAAACGATTAGTAATTCGTAAAAACAGTATAGAGTTTAGTACTTCAAAATCGAATCTCATGTCCACTTATAGTATAACATTTTTACATTTAATGAAATTTACTATTTTCTTTCGATAAAATTGATTGATTGACAAACATTAACCAAAAATTTTTATTTTTTCGTTTTCAAGCGACCTCCATGTTTCTTGCATAGATAACTATTTAACTGTAATATTCGATTAAGTTTACTTTCCATTACATCTTTTAAATGTCGATTTTTTATAACAGATTTTTATACAAAATTTTGATGGTTGATGTCATAGCCCTGGAACATTATTATTTATATTTTATTTCTCAAATATTAGGTTACAAAAAAAATAAAATCTCACATCTTAATGAGATATTTCAAAAAACTTGCAAATATTACGAAAAAATATCTTTAACCCAGTAAAGAGACGACAATATGAAAAAAAACATAAATTAGAAAAGGAATGATAAAAGTTAGAGAAAAATGTAAAAACACGTAATTCTTTAAGTGTCGATTTTTATAACAGATTTTATACAAAATTTTGATGGATGATGTCATAGCCCTGGAACATCATTATTTATATTTTATTTCTCAAATATTAGGTTACAAAAAAATAAAACCTCACATCTTAATGAGGTATTTCAAAAAACTTGCAAATATTACGAAAAAATATATATAACACAGAAAATAAAAAGAGGTAAATAAGAAAAAAAAACATAAATTAGGAAAAGAATAATAGAGGTTATAGAAAAATGTAAAAACACGTCATTTTTGAGAATAGTATGCGTTGTGGTATGTATTGGTTTCTAAATAGTATACAGTTACAACAAGGAACTGTGTACAGGTGCAACAAGTTTAGTATACAGATGCAACTAAGAACTGTACACAGCAGTAACAAAGAACTGTATACAGGTGCAACAAAGAACTGTATACAGGTGCAACAAAGAACTGTATACAGGTGCAACAAAGAACTGTATACAGATGCAACCAAGAACTATCCATTATTCATACAGGTGATTCTATGAGTCAAATTGAGTATATTTGAAGCGTGCCTCTGTAAAAGAAATTTGATAGCGATTTTTTCAAAAACGGTTGAGAGTTGTCATATAGTTCATTAAGATTTCCTAGTTAGTTTGACACTCAAAATCACCTGTATGAATAACAGATATGTTTTTACTTTAACCTGTATAGTATACTGATTTATACATGGCGTTCAAAATATGTTGGCGTATAATTGATATATTTCTGAAACTAAATTGTTAGGCATCATCGCATTGATTGGTGTCGAAATATTAGAAAAATTCAACGAAGGTCATTTAAATACTGTATTCAAAATCATCACGGATCACGACACCCAGATATACAGCTACGAACCTAAAACTGAGAGACAGTCTGCACAGTGGGTATTTCCTTCTGGAGAGTTGCCCAAAAAGGCGAAAAAAGTATGTTTGCCCCGTTCTTCGGACGGACGGGTTAACACGCAACAATTGTTTTGGAAAATAAAAGAACAGTTACTCCAGATGAATATACTGTTGCCTGTTCTTTTTGGAAAAAAAGTCAATGACGACACCCTCACATAATAATCCGTGTATTTTATTGTTGTATTAACTGCTAACGGATACCCCTTTTGCGACGACTGAGTCATTCTGTCACGTTGTATAATGCTTGAGAAAACAAATGCTGAGTGCATCCGACTGGCGGCGGAATCGGCCGAACACTAAAAGTTGGTGGTCGAGAATTTCAAAAAGTTTATACAAACGCTAAACCGTCGATCAATCGATAGGTCGCCATAGATTATCGCACCTTTGGTCGTGCGTTTAGTTTTGTATACGAAATAATGTAAAATTTGTAGATAAGTGTGATGTTATCATTTTTCAATAGGATCATGTTTTTCATTTAATCCGTGTGCATATGCGAACAAGGCTCACGTCTATTTATATTGTTGTCACCATTGTTTATATATATATGTACATAATTCACATTTTTTGTGACTTGCATTTTTAAAATTTTTTATCGAATCAAAAAATACATACATAAATTCCAATTATATATATAAATTCACATTGGACAGTCTAATTTTGAAAATTCTAAAGATCTTCTGTACTCTAGTACGAAATATGTTTTTTCGATTATAATGTATTATGCACAATATTAAGGTCCAAGAAAAATAAATTATACCTTAGATTAGTTTATGTATTTTTTATATATCTTCTCATATAGTATTTGAATTATATCATCAGTTATATAAAAATATATCATATCAAGTTTCAATAAACGAACGATTTGAACCCGTAACCCGAGCTTGTTGTGTGCATGTATCCACTTACCATTTCTCGCAGTTCACAGCGCATTGTTTACAATGAGACGGCAAAATGTTGTTTTTGTTGGATTCATAATGGCGCGTACCTTGATAATGATCTTTTGCGGCGAACGGTGTAATCGTTGATGGAGGACCGCACCGCAATACAAGCGAACAGGCGCAAAGACCGGGTCTGTCTATCTTAGAAATATTATTTAGAATACCAATTCTCTCCGGATGTAATACAATAATTGCCTATTTATACAAATCAATAGATACCTTGCAAGTCCTATATTAATTCAATATAATATACCTGTTACTGTAAAAGTTCGATCAATGATAAATCTTAAAATTTTCCAGTAAAACTTCAGATTTACCAAATATAAACGATAAATCTATGAAATATAAAATAATTGTTTGATTAGTACTTTTACAAACACTGATAAATTTTAAGTTTTATCTTAGATACACTACAATTATTGAATAAAACCTTCGTGTTGATATTTTTACACCGCGTTTATCTACTTGTGGGCGTGCAATCTCCCCCACTCTACCTCTCAGCGCCCTCCATAGGTTACTAGTTTTTTTATTCTGTCCGCAAATGCGGACGCGTGCGCACGTTAAGTGCTATAATGCGTTTCTATCCTTTTTTGTTTTTGCTCTTTGAATTAATTTTGTATCAAAATGACAGTAAAAATAAATTTTATAAATTGATGAACGAATTGGAGCAAACAAGAAAGACAGCAACTTATTTTGGTACAGAGAAATACGCTATGTATTTAAAGTATGACAGAAGATTAAAACTGCGAGAGCGGTATGACAGAAGATTAAAACTACGGTGAGGAAAAGCTTATTGCGTCTAAAAAGCAAGAGAATGGGGAAATTTTGTATTATATTTGCCACGAAGACCATTTAATATCCTTAAAAAGACGCGTCTTTCTATATTTTTATGGCCATGGTGAGAAAACAAAATGCTTATACTTATTACAGTCGAGGTAATTATGACATATCTATTTAATTTATGCAAGCTTTGTACAAAAAAATACAGAAGACTGGAAAAGAGCGGAGATGGAGTTGGTAAGTCAATAACAGATTGATATTATTGACTTACAAACCGAAATAATTACTTCGGTTTATCCAGAAAACCTTGAATTACTGATGCAGATTTACACAAAGACTCAATTAACAACTAACCTAGAAACTTTTATCAAAATATAAGAAGTAGTGAGAAATCGTTGACTAGTTTGTCTACACGTACAAGTTAAGTTTGGATGCATAGATGGACGTTTGTTAATCAATAACTCTGTAATTTCTGCACGGATCGGCACGAAATGTAGAAATTTGGTTTCATTTCTCAAAATTTACAAAAATTTTGAGAAATTAAACTAATATTTGCTCTCCAATAAATTGAGTAGGGTTTTAAGTTATTATCATCTAAAAATAATATTCGTTGTATTTTTTTAAAAGAAAAACAAGTAATTTTACTAAATACTTCACCTCAACTCCATTTTCCTAGAAATCAGAAAATATACGAGTACATTAAAATATTGATTACAAACTCACCAGAAAATAATTAAAAAATAACAATAAACCCTTTGTGAGCGAATAGAACACGCTCTACAAGGATTCGTATACACTTCAGTACATAAGTAGGTTTAGACATTAAAGTATTCTACTAGAGTACGTATAATAAACAGATTTAGACCTTAAATAAGTCTATTAAACTAGTATTATTTCTATTAAACCACGACAAATATAGACATTATTTTCTTTTTACAGCCTATATAACTATACAGGCTGCTTTTCATTCAGAAATCTGAAGTAATTCCTGAGAAATAACGTCCATCTTTTATGACGTTGATTAGGTCCCTTCTTGATCACGTCATTGTCTGTAAGGAAAATTCTGTAAGTTTGATTTTAGCATGTATTAATTTATATCGTCTATCCAACATTCTTAAATCCGAGTGTGGTTCTCTACCACACAAAATTTTCTCCCTAATATATTTCCTTGTCGCATTTTCACGACTGGTCACTCGTGAACCATTCTCCACATGTTTACATTGAAGCTTATAAAAATAAATTCCATAATATTTTTTGTCCATCCAAATAATGCCATAATATAGTATGTAGTAATCTACTAGAGATAGTGATGTATGGATTTTGGAAAAATTTGATTAGAGATAAATTATTACTAATAACTAACATTAAATATGTTTTGATATAACTTTTTAGACATTAATTTTAATCTGTAAATCTATTATTATATTTATTATAAGTCTATTAAGTCTATTACTACATTTGTTGAAAATAGTAGAAGTTATACTTCAACATCCGCGCAGGTACAAAATTATATTTTTAAAAATATTTCATCAGCTCTCTTGCTGTTAGAGGCTTGCGCAATACCGCAACTCTGATGATGAGGAATTTTCAAAGATTTGGAAATGTGCAATATAGTATTCTTCAACCAAAAAGAGCGGGTAAACTGGTAATTGTTAAAAAATATCTCATAACACGCTGAGGATAAATATTTCGGAATGCCGAGAGAAAAATATGTTATGAAAATGTAAAATAAGTAATCGTATTATCGTTGACATAACTTTTATCATAATTCCTCCAAAATGCGATATTTAAATAAATTCGTTCACTTACGCCACTTTCACTCTCTCGCCAATACAATGATATTATATATCTTTCATATAGAGTCTTTCTCTTAGTTATATTTTAGTCGTATTATTATTATTTGAAAGGACAGTTTTCTCACATATTATATAATATATTATATTATATATCACATTAAGGAATATTACGTCCGCGATTTTCATAAATCCGTAATAATTTTATGTATCTTAAGTATAAATAAAAACAAATAGAATGGTCATATCTTGAAAAAAGGCCTTATATATAGACCTCCATCAGGGCAGTTATTTTGACAATACTATGGAAAAAGATTATTCTGTAATAATATAACCACCACATGGTCAATTCTGTAACAAATTTCGATAGCGCGAGTTAACTTACGTCAAATGATATCTATTGGGGCTAGCCGGAAGTCGTTTTAAAACAATATTTCACTAACATCTTTAACATCATTCAAATCAGCTTGATAAAAAAATTAGTTTAAAACAACATTTCACTAACATTTTTAACATCATTCAAACCAACTTGATAAAAAAATACATTTTAAAACAACATTTCACTCGCAATTTTAACATCATTCAAGCCGGCTTGATGTAAAAATACGTTTTAAAACAACATTTCACTAACATTTTTAACATCATTGAAACCGGCGTGATAAAAAAATGCGTTTTAAAACAATATTTCACAAACATTTTTAACATCATTCAAGCCGACTTGATAAAAAATATATTTAAAACAACATTTCACTATAATTTTTCATATCATTCAAACCGGTTTGAAAAAAAATGCGGTTTAAAACAATATTTCATAAACATTTTTAACATTATTCAAACCGGCTTGCTAAAAAAATACGTTTTAAAACAACATTTCACTAACATTTTTAACATCCTTCAAACCGGCTTGACAAAAAAGTAAAAGGGCAATAAAGAGTATAAAAAATCGGTTATGTAAATTACAAACATTTCTATAAAATGAGGTATAAAAATTTAAATATAAATGAATAATATAACTAATTGCATCAAAATTGGTTTCGTTTAAAAGTTAGTTTATTCTTTAACTAATGACTCAAAGACCAAATTGGGCTCAAATATTGTTCAGTGTAATATATACACATAATGCGCTAACCCCTTCGCCCGCAGCGAATGAAGGCGAATAGCCATTGTAAAGTTCGCAGTTATCTGATCAGGGTCTTGCCACCTCTCATGTCGGTTCATTGGTTCTATACATTGTTTTATGCTTGGACCTTAAATGACCTTAAGACATAAACTATCTCAGTAGTAAGTACAGGTTGATGCATAAAAAATTGACTATTACAACGTGACAAATTATTTTGATATTTTGTTTATTTATTATAAGAGTAAGTAAATTTTAATTACATGACATGTTTTTTGTACCTAATACCAGTCGTATGGTTTTTTCATGTGTGCGGAAACACATTCTCAACATAGGTTCATGAAATATATTTATCATTGTTTTTTTTAATATGCGACTTACTGTTTTCGTAATACCTGATACTTAAATTACAAACGTATCCGGTCAACCAAAATCTAATGAATGAAAGGTCACCTCGAAAATCGTCACCTGCCCTCCGGGGTACTTCAACCAATTAAAATTAATCAACGAGCGGCGAGGTGTATAAAGACAGATTATATAAATTATAAAAATTAGAATAAAAATATATGAAATATAAATCTAAAAAATTACGATTAATTATGTTTTATATAACCAGTATTACACTAAATTAGTTACATGGGATGAGAAAGCAGGAAAGGTGAGTTAGTACAATGAATATTTTATGACAACTTTGTACCACAGGCGTGTCTTGGATTGAGTAAAAGCCAAAATAAAATTGTTCCAACATATTTCCTTATTATTTGTTTATTAAAGTATCACTCGAAAACTACTGGAAAAATTTCAATAAGATTTTCACAATAATTATGAGGATTTACATAAAAATCTAAAATCGTTTGAGTCGATTATCCATGTCCATATTCTCTAAGAAACTTGGCATTCAATTGACAATTATTATAGTCCTCGCAGTAAATACCAGTTACTTTTATTACAGTGGAAGGTACTTTTAAGAGACAAATGTATTAGTGGAGAAATTTTATCGCATTAATAAATACTTTAAATAATGCTACAGATAAAAACAAACCTTTTATTCTTTAACTAATATCGTTAACCCAAGCTGTCGTTTAAGATTTTTATCAATCAGTAAACTCAGAATCTTTATTACACGATTTTCAAAAAAGTGATAACGAAGTTGCCCAGTCACAGCTGTATTAAATTATGTATGTTCGTAATATCATTCTATAGTTATAACCTATGATAATATCTAGAAATTAACAGGATCGACTAACAGGTCTATCTAATGGAATCGTTTGATGATCATATTGGGATTACATATAGACCGTTAATTGCAAGATGGTGATGTAAATTCTAACATATGCAGACAATAGTGTAATAGTTATAATGAAAACCTTTGGTTACAGTACCAAAGGGAGTTGAAAAAAGAACTAGCGAGTACATATCGAACACTCATTAAGTTATGGTCACCATATAATACTCATTCGGTTATGGTTGCAGTTAAAGTATGATGTCGGTTGCGAATATTAGTGTTGTATCTATAGGGGATAATGACGACCTTAAACTTATACACATACTTGACATTATACATATAAAATTGTTTTCCTCTTTGATTTTTCCTACATTATTTAATTGTTTTGTCCAAAATATTAATTACACGCCATTTTTATATAACTTTTTATCAAAAATCATGATATAAATTTTTGTTGATAGTTATCTTAATTTTTTTTTCAGATTCTACGAAAGTTCAGTAAAATTTTGTAAAAGGAGGTAGGACATATTAATGATAATTTTGAAGGCTGACAAATGATTCAACCAAATAGGAAAAAAATTGGTATACAATTTAATACCTTTTTAAAAACCTTTCCAACGACTCTGTATTCGTTGAGCCCCAAGTTTAAACACACGGGGAGGTGCCAAAAAAATATTTGTACCATAATTTCACTTTGCATTAATAGCCAAATTGTTAGTACTGATCAATATAAGGAAATTAAAATTTCCATTTGCTAAAACGGAACCGGAAAAGCACATCGCGTTATAAAACGCTAGCTAGCTAATCTCCTCTCAACGACTTCGTTTCAGCCATTTTAATAAAATTTAATAATTTTAGTAAAATAATACGAAAAATTAACCAAATTTAAACACACTACTTATGTCAAGGAGTATGAGAATACTGAATGGAATATCATCATCCATGGGAAGCCATTTAAAAATATGTTCTTTCAAGCAAGCCCATGTTCGATTTACCATTGATTAAACCACGCCTTCCGGTTGTAACGATTACATAACCGTTATTTTTATATACGTACCTGTTATCTATAATTAAAATAGTGGAATGATAGAATTGAATAATCATTTATAATATTTAATTATATTACATCTCTAAGTTTGAGGCGTATTCCATACTGATTTATGTGTGCCTATGTTCATTTATATAAAAAATGAAATTGTTACAGTTGCTATGAGATGCTGTGGTCGATCAAGATAAATCACATATCTATACAGTTATTGCTACTGTTCATTCGTTTGTAACTGTTGCCTTATAATACCTTTGGCGGTAATAAAAATTTAAGTTAGCAAAAATAGTTTTAAAGTCGTTTATTTGGATGTTGATAACTAACTCTGTTCAGCTATAGTCTTCATTTACTATAGTCTATCTACTCACTAAGAAATATACGATAAACAACCATATCGTATTATTGTATTTATATTTACATTTACTGCTGATTTGTTTGTTACTGTTACCTTATAATACCTTTGGCGGTAATAAAATTTATTATTTTGGACATTTATTTGGATACTGATAACTGACTAACTCTGTTCAGCTATAGTCTTCGTTTACTATAGTCTATCTACTCACTAAGAAATATACGATAAACAACCATATCGTATTATTGTATTTATATTTACTGCTGATTTGTTTGTTACTGCTACCTTATAATACCTTTGGCGGTAATAAAATTTACGTTCGCAAAAATAATTTTAAAGTCATTTATTTGGATACTGTTAACTGACTAACTTTGTTTAGCTATAGTCTTCATTTACTATAGTCTATCTACTCACTAAGAAATATACGATAAACAACCATATCGTATGATTGTATTTATATTTACATTTTCTGATGATTTGTTTGTTACTGCTACCTTATAATACCTTTATCGGTAATAAAAATGTATGCTCGCAAAAATAATTTTAAACCCGTTTATTTGGATACTGATAACTGACTAACTCTGTTCAGCTATAGTCTTCGTTTATTATAGTCTATCTACTCACTAAGAAATATACGATAAACAACCATACCGTATTATTGTATTTATATTTACATTTACTGCTGATTTGTTTGTAACTGTTACCTTATAATACCTTTGGCGGTAATACAATTTACGTTCGCAAACATTATTTTAGACATTTATTTGCATACTGATAACTGACTAACTCTGTTCAGCTATAGTCTTCGTTTACTATAGTCTATCTACTCACTACGTAATATGCGATAAACAACCATATCGTGTTATTTTATTTATATTTACATTTACTGCTGATTTGTTTGTAACTGTTACCTTATAATACCTTTGGCGGTAATAAAATTTATTATTTTGGACATTTATTTGGATACTGATAACTGACTAACTCTGTTCAGCTATAGTCTTCGTTTATTATAGTCTATCTACTCACTAAGAAATATACGATAAACAACCATATCGTATGATTGTATTTATATTTATATTTTCTGATGATTTGTTTGTTACTGCTACCTTATAATACCTTTATCGGTAATAAAAATGTATGCTCGCAAAAATAATTTTAAACCCGTTTATTTGGATACTGATAACTGACTAACTCTGTTCAGCTATAGTCTTCGTTTATTATAGTCTATCTACTCACTAAGAAATATACGATAAACAACCATACTGTATTATTGTATTTATATTTACATTTACTGCTGATTTGTTTGTAACTGTTACCTTATAATACCTTTGGCGGTAATACAATTTACGTTCGCAAACATTATTTTAGACATTTATTTGCATACTGATAACTGACTAACTCTGTTCAGCTATAGTCTTCGTTTACTATAGTCTATCTACTCACTACGTAATATACGATAAACAACCATATCGTGTTATTTTATTTATATTTACATTTACTGCTGATTTGTTTGTAACTGTTACCTTATAATACCTTTGGCGGTAATAAAAATTTATGTTTGCAAAAATAATTTTAAAGTCATTTATTTGGATACTGTTAACTGACTAACTCTGTTTAGCTATAGTCTTCGTTTACTATAGTCTATCTCCTCACTAAGAAATATACGATTAACAATAAACAAACATACTGTATTATTGTATTTATATTTACATTTTAAGAAAAATCAAAGTGAGGGAAATCGCGTTTTAGTTTTTGAATTAAAATTGCCTAAATATCTATTTAAATACAATATTTTTAACTGATAATCACGGACAAATATATATACTATCAACTATTTTCAATTCATGTAATATATAAATGATATTTAATTGTTAATGATTTTTAGTATTTCATCATGAGGATTTATCGAAAATAGAAATAAATTGTCCACAGTAAAAAGAAGTAAAATTTATTAGTATTTATAAAATTATTTTTTTAATATTTATTGTCTAATAAATCTTCATTATCTTCTCCAGTCTCAGTTCAATGTAAAATCTAAATGAAATCCTTACGACCGGTTCTCCCTAAACATTGTAAATTAATTTTGGAAAATTTTGAAAAACATCATTTATTCAAAATTTTCCAAAATTCTTCCAAATTTGTTTTAACAGACTACTGTAGATTTGATTTATTAAATTTGTGAAATTTTTAAAACATAATTTAAAATTTTGATATTTGACAGTTTGAAACTACAGATTCTACACATTTACAGCGACATTCGTATTCAAAGCCATGAGGAAAGGCATCAGTCGTATTTTATCTATATAATTACGGACGTAGATATATTCAAACATACAAAAATATAAAACATATATGTATACATACATTAATTAAAACTTTTTTTAAAAGTTCAGTAACCGAATGGCAAAATCGAGCCCTTAGAATTTTTTCATGTCCATCTGTTTGTCTGTATGCTGTGACACATCATAACTTTTCCGATTTAGAACTGGTTGCGGTGAAATTTTATAGAAATACGTAATTGAATTATGTGAACTCATAGACATAAAAGAGATCATTTCTTAATTTTTAAATACTTCCTCATAAATTGTTTTGGGGCTTAATTTTTTTTCTCATGGAGTCCTTCGAGAAGGATTTTATGGAAGACGCCTTTTAAAATGCATTCAAAAATATATAATTATATATTTTATGTAAATCTCATTTACTAGATGAGTCTCTAAAGCATTGCGCAATACCCTACTACAATTTTTTTTTATTTATCAAACAATTAACAAAATCTCTTTAAAACAGGGTGACTTTAAGGGATCAGGGAAGAAAATTTAACTCCTCTGAACATTTGATTTTACAAAACTTTCTACCCACAAGCCACAAACCACTTTTTATCCACTTGGGGTGTAAATACCTAAGTGAATTACTTCTATAATACTAATAATTAATACCGAATATTTTTTTATTTTATTTTATTTGTAAGCTTTTGCTTAAATTAATTAAACGTAAACTGTTAAATGACAGAACGAATGTCATCTTCATCTTTGATTATATGGCGTTCGTTCTCTTCGCAGAAAAGAACGAATGTCTTTATCTTTATCTTTGATAGAACAGATCACGTCAATTCGTACGATCTATATTGTCAAAATTAATGCCTTTTTTGCTCTTTTCGAATTTTACGTGTTCTTTTTTTTGACAACCCTCTTGGACCTGCCAATTTCATAGATTAGTATGTTACATCTTTGCATTCGAGTTTCGTAAAAAGTACATATAAAACTATATAAAATAAATGAAAAAAATTAGGAACAAACAAATTTAGACATTTTTCGTAAGTAATTTTTTTTCAATCCGATTTTTTATCATAAATAATCGCGAGCGGCAATATATTATCTTGAATACCTCGTTTTCTATACATGTTCTTTCCTATCATTTCAAAAAAATAGTCAAAATATCATTGGTGCTAAACTGCACTTGTTCCGAAAATATACAATTCCTCATTTGTTTGATTGACAGTTTGAATAAAACAATTAAAAAGCTTATGTATGTAATCTTATCGTTTTTATTCTTGTAACACCTGGACCCAACATTATATGGACTTTTGCAGATCTCCTTTAAAAAAATTACATTATGCATAAAAACATATTTGAAAATAGATAGCTTTCTGTCTTTTTTTTATCTACAAGTCTATACCAGAAAACAGTTTTAGTTTACAGAAAATTAGTATTCATTGAAATTCGCTAAGTGCTTCGGTCTTCCTTGCGTTTAATCCTGGTTCCTTTGAGACATCAATGTAAAAGAAATATCAGTATATCCATCACCTGAGCAGACGACAACCAATTAAGTGTGTCGTTTCCATAATACAAAGCCTGAAGTAGGTCTCGCACGCACGCGAGCCTACTCGAGACATCTCATCCGCCGGAAACCCGAATCCGTGAAAGTTGGCTTCCTCGTCTCGCTCGTCCGAGCGAAGCCACGACAATGGCCCGCACCGCTCGGGTAGGACAGGCAGGTACCTACCCGTATTCGCTTTAATAACACGCTTTGCTTTCGTATCAACTGACAAACAATAAACATGGGAGAAGAAAGCCGCTCGTATTCAAGTTTAATTCAAGGCATTATCTGCCTCGAGCGCAATATTTGCATGCAAGAAAACAATGAGGCTGGCAGTTTCTCCATCATCATCGTAGGGTCACATCAGGTGGACTTGTGGCACGTGTTTAAATACAGTCATCTGCAGAGAAGATATCGAGGAAATTATGGGTCTATTTACGCTTCCCACGTGAATATAATTGTTTCTTGATACTTGATTTTATTTACTAACAGATTGCTGGAAATCTTATCATAACACCTAGGCCTAATTTCTCCAAAACCGTACGATATATATTTAACATTAAGGTATTCAATTTTTATATTTTTAGGGTTCCGTACCTTAAAAGACAAAAACGGAACCCTTGTATCAAAAAAAACAAAAACGGAAACGGAAGACAAAAATGGAATCCCCAAGGATCACTCGCGTCTCAGACGGACAGATGTTTGTCACAGCCGTGTTTTTAACCACTTAACTTAGAAACATAGAATTTGGTATAGTAGTAATACATATTTGAATGATTTTTTTTAATTCTACCTATCATGTAGGATACCGTTGATAAAGGCATCAAAAAATTTTCTTTCGTAATTTTCAGTGATATGTCTTTGAGATATTTTGAATACAAATAAATTTTGAGATATTATACCTCCCCCTTCCTTTATATCTGAAACCATTCAACTTAATATTGTGAAAAAATAGGATTTTTCGAAGCCCATACAAAAGTTGTAGGAAAACCATAGCGTGATAATCCCAATCATATAATTGTTTAAATAAGCATTATTTTAAAACGTCTGTAAAAGGATATACTTAGTAATCAACATGTTTACCTGGTAAATAAATAAAATGTATATATAATTCAATGGAAATACCCTTAAACTTTTATAAGTTCTAAAGATAAATGTAATCCTATTACCCCTGCTTAAATAGTTTTTTTTTTCATTTTTATACAACTCGTTGTTTTTACCTTTTTTTTCTTTACAGTTTTATGTTTATTGATTCACATATAAATGCCTAAAACGGACTTTAAAGACTTCCGTAACTTAGGTATATTTTTTACTGTATAACATTTGAGCCATTCTTACATATACATTTAAAAGCCTTTGAGCTTATAAGCCAAAAAAAGTTAATTTTGTTGAAATTTTAATTTAGAACGGGGAAAAAATATTCCTTTAAAGTATCAATTTAAAATTTTAAAAAAGCAGAACGAATGTAAGCTCATCTGATCTGAACATCCACCACTTTTCCAATGACATGAAAGAAGAGTTTAACCTTACATGACATGAAATTCTAAATACATGCAAACGGTTTAATATTGCATTATTTGTGTCAAAGATTCGTTAAAAAAATTATGGCTAAAACACGTTCGCCATATTGTATTAACCGAGAAGACATAGATAAAAAAAAACAGTCACACAGATATCCATATAACTGCCTGACTAATGTGATTTGTTCACGCGTGACCCGGTCACTTAAGTAGGTGGTTCACTGCATCATCAAATCACAAAACAGAGCCAAAAAAGCTGAATTAAAAATGTCGGTTAAAAAAATTCAAACTGATAACGGCATACCTCACACTATCTCACAAGATAACATTAATTTTCAGGATATATTTGATATAAAGTGCATACTTTTAGTAAGACATTCAATCATTGTCCATATTTTTCTTAACACCAATTTTGATGACCTAAACAAAAGCATATCAAAATATTTTGCACAAATTATAATTTACTACATTCATTGAAACTTACCTCTTCGGCATTGCGAATCTTCGATGTCTGAATGTCAAATCCATTTTTTAATCTATCCAATTGTTTCTTAATACAAAATATAATTAAATAATGGGTTCCTTAATGGGTAGCGTTCTTATATTTGTAGTAACCGGTTAACCTACTCGCACACTGTCACTGTTCCCACTGTCACTGTTATTTTGGCACTGAATAATCACACTTCCGAAGTACCTGGAAATAAAAAAAAAATGTTTTTAATAAATTTGCACTCTAAGAAGAGATAGTCAAAAAAGAACACAAACATTTGAGTTTGTCCTACGTTATTTACTTGAAGGGTTCATTCACATAACCAAATTATATAACAGCGTTTATATGCACCATATTGCTAATATACGATCTTCTATGAGTACTTAACGTTAATGGTATATTTCACATAGTAGATTGATATGATTTGATAAAACAATCGAACCGGCACAGAGATATTTTACATTTATATAATAAATTTATTAGGCTAAATTTTTTCTATTATAATTTTTTTTTTATTTAGGTAATTCAGCTTTTTAAGGTTACGTAGTATGACAATGAACCCTTACAATTTGGTCATGTCCGTCTATCCGTTAGACGTCCATTTTTACACTAATTTCATGTAACTACGATGAAGAAACAACTGTTATGAGAGTAAAAAAGCTCTAGAAAAGCTCTAGCGATTTTCTTAAAACGTTCCACATTATAGCTATTTTATAAGCTGAATAATAAATTATAACTTGTTGTCATGGAAAAACTCTCATCAGAGTACCTTTCGTACAAATGTTAACGTAAAGTGATGGCCGGGTGGTGAGGATGCTACAATGATTAGCGCTATATGAGCGGATTAATTCAAATACTTTATTCGTCAGATAGTAAAATTAAAAACAATAAAACTTTGCTGCAAAATTGTGAAAAAAAAGAAAAGAAATACACACACACACACACACATATATATATATATATATATATATACATATATGTTTCGCTATAAAGTTTGCACAATGTGACTGTACAGCTTCTAATTATTATTATTAGGAATTGGTGACCCGTAAAAGTAATATAATTAATAGTTACGATGCAAATATATGCAGTTTCAATGTTTAGAATGCAAAATTGTTTTAAACATTTGCAAGACACAAATTCAAACTGACTTTCACAGATGTAAATTAAGATGACCCGGTAAAAATATAAAAACATTCTCGTTTGTGAAGAGACAAAAAAAACATCACTACATTTAAAATACATGTTTATACCGTGAGATCAACAAGCCACCGGGTTAAAGACATACAGTCGGTAATATTAATGACTTTTTTATTACCGGATACTTCAGTAGTAATCAAAACTTACCTTACAATCAATGTACATTCTTTAATTTAATCTTCTCGCGAGTGTTTTTCGAACAGCGTTAACGACTCCATTTCTAAAGAGTGCCACTTTCACGTACAATGAAAAGAGGACGCTGTAACGTTTCACTCTTAGAAACAGATATTCTCATATACTAATTAAACTTTTTTCAATATACTAATTAAACTTTTTTCAATATACTAATTAAACTTTTTTTCAATATACTAATTAAACTTTTTTCAATATACTAATTAAACTTTTTTCAATATACTAATTAAACTTTTTTCAATATACTAATTAAACTTTTTTCAATATACTAATTAAACTTTTTTCAATATACTAATTAAACTTTTTTCAATATACTAATTAAACTTTTTTCAATATACTAATTAAACTTTTTTCAATATACTAATTAAACTTTTTTCAATATACTAATTAAACTTTTTTCATTTGAGGTAAAGAAAGAAAGGTGTAAAATCATTATAAGGAACGATCCCATCGACTGAGCTTTTATATTAGTATACATTGTGTCTCAGTGGAGCTTTTCAATAAGCTATTGACGTCAGTGGTCAGTGGTTAACCATGTCATATTTGTTTCTTGACTTTTTAAATTTTTTAACGTGCTTTCTCAACTTTTTAACGTCGACTTAATAAACAAGTGTACTTTTTCTTACGATTAACTTTCACAATGCTAAATCCTCTCATTATTTATTCTACATTAAAAAAACAGACCGCTTCCGAGATGATTGCCTTAAAATTTCTAAATTTAAAAGAAATCCAAATATTTTATTGTAAAATCTCTTCAGTAGATTTATTATACCAAATACTGCAACTTCCGGGAAAATAGCAATTTTAAAAAATGTCATGAATGAATGGAGGAAAAACGCCCAGAGAAAAAGCTTGTTGATTTATGCGAAGTTACAAAAGTACGTGATATTACGGAAAGTAGATGACAGAATATATGAAATCATTTTACAATAGATGTATTTTAATCGTTTAAGTATTCAAACTGCAGTTAAACTAAAACATTTTTGTAACTTCCGGTGAAAATACGTCAAATGCTCTATGAATTTTTTTTTCAATAACACCGGATTAGGTTAGTGGCATTTGTAAGAAATAATTAATTATGAAGGTTATTCGTGATTATTAGTTCATTAAGTTAGAAGGTTATATATGATAATTTTTTCAGAATATTAGTTCAAGAAAAACTATTTTTGCAGCGCCATCTGTAGTCTGTAATTCCGATTTCAACATTAGTATCAATGGATATCATAGGGAGCATTATGTAAATACTTATGTAAATAAACCGATACATGGGAACGCTAGGTAATAGGGATTTTCTAGAAAAATAATTCAGAGCGAGCTACCCGTTGCGGTGCAGCAAAAACATTTCTTTTTGTTGAGAAAAAAGAGGAAAATTCAAATCTTCTTACACAATTTTAATACAATTTATGGACTTACACTTAGTATATTTGTTTAATATTTAATTCAACGTAGTTGCAAACGTACTTAAGGGTAGGGCCCTTAAGCACGCTTGCAACTTTGAAGTGAAAACGTATTTAAGCATTAGCATGTGTTGTACGTATTACTCTCTCTCTCTCTCTCTCTATCTTTCTCTCTCGTTGCCGTTTTACCCTTTACTATGTATTTACAAATGGAGGTTTAAATCGCCAAAGAAGTTTCACTTCTGTCACATGTACTGAGTTACAAGCGATAAAATGTTTTCTTTGTACAACAAAAATTTTAACTGTGATCGTAATGAAAACCAAAAATAGATATTTAGCAAAAATGTTGACGACATAACACTGAGTGCTTAGAGGCTTGTGACATTTGAACGCCCTGTTCCTTGCTACTAACGGTTACACAAGTCTACGTTTTTCATTAATTCATAAAAAATCGTAAAAAGTATAATATTATACACCATGTTTACATGCAATTTGACAGTTCTCGTATCACAAACGCTCTATTGCAGATTTTTTGTGGAAATCTCCATTTCCCCTCAGGAAAGTTTTTTTACCTCAACGAATATAACACGATGTATAAAATTTTCAAACATAAAGTAATACTAATATAATTAATATTAAAAAGTTATTAATATTAATTATAAAAAAATCTTATTTTTTATAAGGTATGCTCGTATGCATATCTGTATAGTTCTAAGATGCATATATATACACACTAATATAATAAACATGAAAGTTGTGTTTATTTTAGGGGTTAAAGCGAATATTACTGATCCAATTAACATACAACTTATGCAATATAATATCGGTTATTATTTCCAGATTGTCATAGGTTATATAGTATATAATATGTCATAGGTTATATAGTATGTTGTACAATTTTTTAAATATAACTAATAAAAATGCCAACGTAGTCGGAAAAAAGTTACTAATTTTGGCGCTTTCGTGACGAACGCTGGCAAATCTATTAGAGACTCACTAATATTACGCATAGGAGAAACGTAGGTCTTAAAAAGACCTGAGGAAAAATCTACAACAAAATTTATCTTTATGGATAAAGCACAGCAACTATCTTTAAGTTAAAATAAATATGCATGGCACAAAAATTATGAAGAAAAATGATGTATAAATTTATTTCAAATTTATAAATCCTCATTAAAATGAATATCAGTCATTTGAAGCATTCTCCATTTATTTTTTACAGGACAATGCTCGACCCCACGTAGTAAAAGTAACGCGTGAAAAACTACTTTCACTTGGATGGAGTGTGCTACTTCACCCACCGTTCTCTCCAGATCTCTTTCGCCATCTAATTGCCATATAATTCGCTCTCTGTCTAATAATTTACGTGATAGAAAAGTTAGATCAAAATCGAACTTCGCTGATTTTTCAGTCATAGGCCCAAAGATTTCTACAAGGACGGAACTTTTGCTCTGCCTACACTTTGACGACAAGTGTTAGATACCAAAGATGTTTATATAATTAACGATTTATTTTATTCACTACCTATATATCTATATAGATAACAGTTAACCTTTCGCACTTTCTAATTTGCATTAGTACTTTAAGAGAAAATAATACTTTTTAAAAATAAGTAAAAGTAAAAATACCATTTTAATGAAGTTCGGTGCGATGGTAAACGGAGGGAAAAGTGAAAATGGTGTGGGAAATTGGGTAGTGTGGGAATATCACAAGCGCATCATATCGCGGAACATTATTGTATTTTTTTTATTAACATAAAGCGCAGAACCACCTTCGTGAAAGAAACAAATTGTGTGTGTTAGCTCCAACTGGCGCTGGATTTTACTCCTTAATTACGATTGTCTTGGAATATATAAAATAAGTAACTCAGTATTTAACTATAAATATCAATATCATTTATCAATATATATCTTATCGTTAAGGCAGCGTTCAGAAACCCATTCGCTCGTCTGTTTTTTCGTTGACTTGCGTTGCAAAACTGGTCGTCATAAAATTTGTTTTAACGAGATAATATACAACCTATGTCCATCCTTAAGGTCCTTTCTAAATGTTTGTGAAAACGTGTTTTGCAACCTATGTTCATCCCGAAGTTTCTTCCTAATTTTGGTGAAACATTTTTTGAAATCGGATGAGTAGTTTCGGAGATTACCTCCTACATCCAAACTTACAAACTGTTACACCTTTTTTTAACGCTCTGAAGTATTATTGACTTTACTCCTCACTTCATATCGAGTGCCATATATGAAAATCGATTCTTAAGAAGTAAACCCCAAAAATACATATAAAAAAACCTTTCATGAAAAAAGTTAATTGCATCCGTACGTAAAAGGCGGGCGGGCGGGACAGAGACGACAAAATAAGATCAGATTTTGAAAGTTACTGACAAATGAACAAAGAAAAATGAAAGCTTTGTTGCATCGAATCGAGTATTGTGTGTTTTATCAATGCTGTCATTTTATATCCAAACTTATCGTTTCCGCAACAGTTGCCGTTAACGAGCACCGCTCCACATCTGTTGTGAAACTCGGCCGGCACACTTCCAGTTGCATCCGCATCACATCGACGTCTTTGTTCCAATATTTGATCTTTCACTTTCGCAATCTGATTCTTCAGTTAACGACTCAGATATTATCTGGAGTTTTATAGCTCTCGCACCGAACCACCTGCAGTCAACCAACCGTGGCGTCATGGTTTTGAACGCTTCCTTGCTAAAGTTTCTAACTGTATACAGCATGGTACTGGCTTTTTGCTAGTAAACGGAAAGAGGTATTTTTCAATAACAGGTTTTCAAAAAAAACTGTAACGTAAGTATTTTTATTTTCATGTATAACAAATTAGGATGAAATAGAAAATAATACTTTGCACGTCTGTTTTAGAATTTTTAAATATAAGTACCTGCACCCATGACTTCGATAGGGTAGACTTTTGAGCGGATGAGTAGACCGGATGAGTAGCACAGATGGCACTTTATGGAATATACTTGCTATTTAACTAAAGAATCAAAGAGCCTTAACGAAAAAAGAACTTTCACTACCTAACTAAAGAGTTAAAAAGTTTTTAGTAATAAAGAGCGTTGCTACTTAAGTAAATAGTTAAAACATTATCACATAAAGAGCTTTTCTACCTAACTAAAAAGTTAAAGACATTTAATAAAGAAAGAACTTTTACTACCTAACTAAAGAGTTAAAGAGCTTTACTAAAGAACGAACTTTTACTACCTAACTAAAGAGTTAAAAGGTTTTATTAATAAAGAGCTTAACTACCTAACTAAAGAGATAAAAAGTTGTATTAGTAAAGAGCTATAATACCTAAGTAAAGACTTAAAATAGTATCATTAATAAAGAGCTTTACTACCTAACTAAAGAGTTAAAGAGATGTAATGAAGAAAGAACGTTTACTACCTAACGAAATAGTTAAAAAGTGTTTATTAATTAATAGGTTTACTACTTAACTATAGAGTTAAATTTCATGGATACATAAAGAATAACTAAATGCTATGTTCAACCGCAGCCACGTCTCGAATCAATTTATTTCTCCATCATCTTTCAAACGTCTTTATAATCAAGATCGCCTTTTGCACTCCAATTTACTTTCGAACGTGAGCCGCCGGGCCTTTGTGCCCCCAAAGATGGTGCCACTCGAAATAATTATTTACTTTTGGGTATCATCTTTCACTTTTACCAACCTCCGAGTGAGGTGCGGCCGGTGTGCGGGCGCTGTGCGGGCGCTCTGCGTCGCGGTCGCTTTTACTTTTCGCTCTTGAATCGTGTTTGCGCTTCAAAAGTGCCGAAAGTTGTGCTGATGGAGAATATAGACACTTGACCTCTCCATTCGCCGCGGTGAACTTTGCTTTGCATCGATGTCTATCAGTCTGAGTTTAGATTGTTACGCCGATATGCACGTCAAAAACTGCACGGACCGGAATATAAAACGTTTAGTTTGACGAAAGCTGGAATGATTCGATTTTTTTAACAAAACTATCTATAGAATAATATCTTGTTTACATAATCGATTTATTACGTTTATCAAACACTAGGAACCCGCCTGACCTTCGTTCGGACAGGAAGGCGCGGGATTCGTCAATGCGTGCAAGCCGGCGCTTATAATTTCGTTTACCTAAAAACACCGCCACAGCATTTAAACTATTCATTAGAAAACTATAGTATAAATCGTTCACTTAAAAGGAGCGCCATAACATTCATTAGAACTAATATTCATAAGAAAACTGTAGTATAAATTGTTCACTTAAAAACAGCGCCATAACATTCATTAGAAATACTATTCATTAGAAAACTGTAGTATAAATCGTTCACTTAAAAACAGCGACATAACACTCATTAGAACTACTAATTCATTAGAAAACTGTAGTATAAATCGTTCACTTAAAAACAGCGACATAACACTCATTAGAACTACTATTCATTAGAAAACTGTAGTATAAATCGTTCACTTAAAAACTGCGACATAACATTCATTATAACTACTGTTCATATGAAAACTGTAGTATAAATTTCATCTATATAAGTTGAGGAAGATCACTATAAAAAAAAACAATTTTACACTATAAACTCTTGAAGATTAAATTGAAAAATTGTTTTTTTAATAGTAAAACGTTAATTATGCAACCTTTGTAAAGTGTAAAATCTCTCTCGGACTTTAATGTAGGACTTTATGAAAGGAACAATATTTCCACATATATCTAAAGATTAGATGAGAAGCAAGCCAAGATACCTCTCCGACGAATACCTTTTTTCCGACTTCACCGACATTAATAATCATAGGTCGAAAAATTTTATTATAAAAATCATAAATTATACATTCAAACCTTTCTTATAAATTACTATATCAATCAATAAAAACTAGAATAAAATTTATTTAGTGGCTAATGAGGCAATCGAGTACATACAGACAGAGGAGATGGGAGATTTCGTTTCATGATATGTATTATATAATGATATATTGAAAATCGTCACTAGTCGGGAAAATTTACTAAAGTACTCGTAAGTTACACGTTAAAACCTTTCTTGTAAATCATTTCATCCACTAATAGTACAGAACAAAATCTAAACAAAATATATTTAGTAGATACTCAGACAACCGCGTACATACAGAGAGACGCGACGGGAAACTTCGTTTTAAGATATGTATTATATAATGATAGATTGATAATCATCACAGATCGAGAAATTTACTAATGAAAATCAGAAAATTCACTAATGAAAACCAGAAAATAATATTTTTAGTAGGTACTGAAACAACGACGTACATACATAAAGACATGACGAAAGAATTTATTTTATAATACGTATTACATAATGATATATTGATAATCGTCACAGGTCGAGAAATTTTACTAAAGTATACATAAGTTATATATTAAAACCTTCCTTATAAACCATTCTATCCAATACTGAAAACTAAATTAAAATCTGTTCAGTAGATATTCAGACAAACGCGACAGGAGACTTCGTTTTATAATATGTATTATAAAATTATATATTGACATTCCACTCCATTTTATAATTCTGTATTACTTCTCTGAAAGACTACAAAACTAACAACAACTGTGTGTTCTTCGTGAACAATGCGACAGTACTGAGACCTCTACCATAATTTAACATTGCGTAATTAAAACTTCATGTGTAATAAAGAACATTACATACGCAGTGATTATGTTCAGGTTTTAACGTGATCAGTTTTCAGTACCATTTTGCCGTCGTATCGTCAACTTTATAATTTTATAGTTTTTTATTATTTTATTATTGATTATAATTTGATTAATTTCAGCTATTGATTTAAACATTATTACATTTAATAAATAGAGGGTGGAAATACGAAACAGAGAAAAAAAATTGTGAAAAATAAGGTTTATGGAAGCCCGCAAAAAGGTTGTTGGAAAAGTATGGCGATGGCATTAGTTGTTACAGTTTTTGTAATTTGTAAGAATTTTATGTACGTTTTTTAATATTCACAGCCGATTTTCTCAAAAACCATGCGACGTAAAAACTTTAAATGAAATGGTTTAAACAAAGATCTTCATTTTTTTTAATATTATAAATGGTATTCAATTTGAAAAGACTCATTAGAAGAATACAAAAATATTTTTTTCAATTGTATATTTAAAAAGATTTTCAAATTAATATACGAAAATAGAGCATATCCCCGCTTATTTTCGAAACTAAGAAGCCAAAAATTAAAAAAACAGGTTTGCTAAAATCTGACTAGAATATTATAGAAGAAATATGGCGGTTATCTTAGAAATATTCACCATGTTTTTACGACAGTGAAAAATATGACAGACAATGTACTTATGCTGTGAAAAATACTGTGTTTAAATAGTTTAATAGAAATATTACGTACCCTTAAATGTTTATAAGTGCATAAACGTGTACGGAACCCTCGTTGTGCAAGTTCTATGCGTACTTGACGGGTTTTTTTAATATACCTCTTCATACATGTTAAATAGATAACAAAAATGTTTTTTCGCGTATCTCTTTAAATGCCCCTACCATGAAACAGGTATTTCAAAACGAAATCCGGCTTTCATTCACCATTTTTCATATTTAACCCCCGTTGCGTTCAATGTGTAACCCAACCCCTCTAATTTAACATCACGAATTATAAAAACGTGAAAATTCTAGGCATCAACACTTGAATATTGAATGCATGAAAAAAAACTCAATGATGAAAAATATAATAAAACGCTATTTTTATTAAAACGTAACTCACCAGTCTATTTTTCAAAAACTAATCTCCGATTATAAGTAATATGAATTGAACAAACCTACACCCGCTATCCACAACAAATTTAAAATCAACACCGATAGAAACTTTACATCCAATTAACTTTATCCTTAATTTAATTAATTACAATACAACTACAAATTAACATCGCTTTAACGATTCTATTACCAACAAATACACCACGTTTGACATTGATATATTCAATCACAAAATTGTTAACACAATTAAAACATTCATTATTCAAACGGGCATTGACATTTGTTATTTATTTATAAACGCGATTGCATAATGCATAACTGTAGATTATTTGAATATTCATTCAATTTTATTTACATCTCTAAAAGATTCATATTTCATTCACGAAAGTGGATTAATTTTATTCAAAAGCCCTCGTCGCTTTACCAGACGGTTAAACACCATATTTTGGAAGTATACGATGGGCATTTTTGTTTTTAATTATTCATCGAAAAGCCTTAGATCATTAGTTATTAATATTGGCTGAATATAAAACGAAGCACTGATTTGATTAATTTATGAATGCGAGAACCAAATGTTGAATGATAATGATAATCGTAGTATTGTAAAGATATTTTTGAATGATGATAAGTCAGAGCAAATGATCCGTTAGTTGATTTAAGAAAGCGGTATGAGCTTATAACGGTATATTTGAATCAGTTTTTAAGTGTGGGTGTGAGTTTTTCCTGATAGAAAAAACGTAAACTTGGAGAAAAAGTGAAAGACCAACACAAATTAAATTTTTGATAAAGACATTGCTAAAAAAGAACGGTCCTTTAAATGTTCTGTTATTTTTATTTATATTCCAGTTTTATTTTAAATAACCGTAACTTGATAGTGTAACGGTAACTATAACTAATAGGCAACCGGTTAAAAGATAGTTCCCATTTTCAGGAAAAATTAGATTTTAATTTTTTTGCCTTAAACAGAAAGTTTCCTTTTTAATTTTTTTTAGACTAATACCTTTCGAAAATTGAAGATGTGAATGAAATAATACTTATAAACCCTCTTAAAGAGCTATTTTAGTATTTTTTTTTTGTAAACAAAGAGTTGAATAAATATATTTTTGTATTATCTCCAACATAAGGACGTAAGGTACTTCAAATAGAGACGAAATCACTGAATTCGTTTAAAATTTGCTTTTACACAAAAATGAACAGCCCAATTCCTTTTGTTAGAAATTTAGTTATTTTGTTTTTTTTAGGATTGGCTGTGTCGCTTTATAGACGGAACGTAACGAGCTTCAAACTTCAATTTTAAAAGGACCAAATTATGACGAGCAGACAGATGGACAAAGACAGTTTTCCTCAAAATGTCACATTTTCCTTTATGAGCAGAAACTCTAAAAACTCTCCGACCTTTAATAGTTACAAAAATACATAAGTACTTAGATGTTATGTTATATGCTTAAAATTTTCAACTACTAAAATCATATATTTAAAATATTGAATTCTAATGACTTAAAATAAATTAAAACATAATTTAAAAAATGATCAAGTGTAAGCTATATTTGCACAAATGTCCCGTGCCATCAACAACCGTATAAATATTGATAGTTATGCAATACGACTATGCGCTTCAAAGGCAGCGAGGCAAATCTGCCACGCTGCCCGGCGCCGACCACACCAATGCCTTCGCATCGTATTTGTGCGGATCTGAGTGGGAAGTATTTGGGCTGCGCCAAATTGAAAATTTTGGAAAACCTGTGACGACAAACGTTGTACTTTATATCGCGAGATTATTTTTCGTTGAACAACTTTTTCTAAAACCAATTCTTCAGCAATTTTAAGGAAAGAAATAATTGAATTGCTTGCAACAATTAATAGCATTACAATTTTCAAATTCTGAAAATTTTGGTCAATCTATACCTGATTCTCAATGTTTATGATGTTTTTTAGATACTTCCGAGCAATTCTTTTAGTGAACAGCAATTTTTAAGCTTTTTCCCGAAAAATGTTTAAACAAATTCATAAAAAAAAATACATCATATGTATTGTCGAATTTCGTTTCAATAAGTTTTTATTTGACACTATAATTTTGAAATAAATTTTCTTTATTTCCCAATTTACGTCCTGAAATCAAATTCCAGGATCAAAATTGAAGTTTTTAAACTTCATGTTAAGAATTGTGTCACCATGTTCTACTTATGTACTAAATTTCAATTTAAATGGACGGGCGACGGACACCGAAGTGGTACCATCACTGTTCCGTTTTGACAATTTTGTCACGGAACGCTAAAAGGGCGTTAACTGTACATCGAATTAATCGTGTATCAATGAAATTTGTTTAACACCATCTAACATTAACCGTTTTACACGCGGTCGTTTAAAATAATTAGCTTTAGGGCATTTAAATGAATAATTGATTGCGGAGATAAAGATATTGAAGTTGATACGGTACAGTCACGTAGAAAGTATAAAAAATGAAACTGGTTAGAAAAGGTGAAAATAAAATGGTAAAACACAACAGTTACCAAAAATTAAGATGTTATTTGCAGATATATTTATATATATGTATATATATATATATATATATATATATATATATATATATATATATATATATATTTGTATATATATATATATATATATAAATATATTTATATATATAGTTGTTATTTATCATCTTCAGGTGGGCTATTAGCAAAGATCTTTGCTAAGCTAATAGCCCAACTAAAGATGTTGTAATACGACGAATCCTAGGTCGTGATAAAGAACTTAAAGAAAGTAGAAATAATACTACATCACATAGTTTCATGTGGATAATGAATTTCTATAAAATTAAAGCCAAACATATATTCAATACGATAGTTGTATTAACCAATTAACGCCTGTTGTACGAAACTGTCCGTTTTTTTTCCATTTTATAAATATAATTCAGGTAATTCAACGATCCTAATAGTTAGAGAAAATTGCTTTTCGTAATTAAAACCTGTTAAATAAAAGTAGAAGGGCGTTACGAGTGTTCCTTGCACACTTGGGAACAAATAAATATTTAAGGGTACGTAATATTTCTATTAACCTGGAGTTTTTTAACGAACTTTGTTACATTACACAAATAAGTATTTAAGGGTACGTAATATTTATATTAACCTGGAGTTTTTTAACGAACTTTGTTACATTACACAAATAAGTATTTAAGGGTACGTAATATTTATATTAACCTGGAGTTTTTTAACGAACTTTGTTACATTACACAAATAAGTATTTAAGGGTACGTAATATTTCTATTAACCCGGCGTTATTTAAGGAACTTTGTTACATTAACGTTGAGAAAGGTTAATATGACCCATGTATTAATATTTTAATTTATTTGGTATTTTTTCAAGAGACTCGATATTGAAAATACTTTTACATAAAATGTATTAGTTTCAGTTTAATATAAAGGTCAGATATAGACTATAAAAAAATTAACTCGTCTTTGCAGTATTTAATGAGACATTAAAAACAGTAACTTACTGTTAAAAATTATTTTTGAAAATTACAATTAAATAATCCATCTTACGTCATCTCGTATCGGGTATAATTGAACTTGTCAAGTTTATGTACAAAATCAGTGCAAAACTCGTATATTATTTTGAGATTAGCATAGGAGGGTTGTAACTTCAGCTATTAAGAATTTTACTAACATTTGATTACTTGTCAAAAAAATAATTGGAATTCTAAATACCACATATCAAAAAATTTAGGATTCAGCATCATTGGTTTAGTTTTTTACTAAAATCTATATAAACGCCCGGTAGCGTTATTTTTAGGGTTCCTTATCTCAAAAGTAAAAAGGAACCCTTATAAGATAATTTTCTTTCGCGCCTGTGAAAGATACAGCAGGCAATATATTTCCGTTCAAAAAAATTTAATTTTGTTGTTTGTTTAGTTTAGCAGGAATATTACGTACCATTAAATATTTATCACTGCCTAAATGTGTACGAAATCCACGTAGTGCGAGTTCCTCTCGTACTTGACAGGTTGGTTTGTTTAAATAAGTTTAACTTACGCAGCTTCGACGACAGGAAATACAGAAATATGTTAATTCCTCGGTTAACATATTTTTCGTGGACATTTTCAGCAATGTGTCAGAATTACATTATATAAAATCCCGATATAAATAATTTTGAAATTCTTATAACTTATACTCTGTCAGTTGTTTCTACACGATCCTATTTCCATAAAAACGTTACCCCTCCGTAACGTTTTTATGAAAATACTTTTAAGTTTTGGAATACCTTTAAAATATTTGTGCGTCAAAATGCTTTATCAATTTTACGTTTTTACATCAAAAAACTTCTGAGACAAACTGTTACGGCAGACAGACAGACGAAAAAGTAAGTTTTCTTATAGAGATTTTTTTCTTTTGAACTACGATAAGCTTCCGCACCAAAAGAAAACTGTAAAGTACAAGTACGATTCGCAATACGAAGGTGCCTTAATCATTTAGTCACTTCTAAACATTTATGAGTACATAGTATTTCTAATTAAAATATTTATAAATATTAATTTTCACACAATATAATTATATTGCCTGCTATATCTTTTACAGGCCGAAAAGTATAATTCCACATAGAATTAGAAATCATTGCTCACTGAATTTTTCCCTTTACTTGTGCTATAGAACCTTCCATTACATCGATTTCCAAAATTATAGGTCGACCTGAAGTACACTATAGGTTTTGAGTTTTGATGATTAGGAGTAAGACTGCTGTATAAATAAATAAAATACACTTTAAAGGACTATATTTTTTGTTGCCTGAATAAAAAACTTTAATTTTTTACAGCGATGAAAAGCTTTAGACATCAGTACACGATATAAATTTCAACTTGATACCTCAAGCCGATCCTGAGAAAAAGGGCTTTGACCGACAGACGGAGAGACGGACGTACAGACAACCAAGTGATAAGGGTTCCCTTTTTCATTTTGAGGGACAAAACTATTAAAATGTTAATTTGTCAGGTCTCTACTTAATTTAATTTGTAAATTTCATACAATTATTGAGGTAGGTCATGCAATTATTACATTCAATGTATCCTCTGTGTTTTTTTTTATTTACTTTATGTATGTGTTTTTTTTTATTTACTTTATGTGTGTTTTTTTATTTACTTTATGTATGCGTTTTTTTTTTATTTACTTATACATCATGAAAGCATAAAATTAAATATTTTTTGAAGGTATAAATTTCTAGGAGCAGAATTATTTGAAAATTATTTAGTAATCTGATACGAAGACACAATATACATAAAATGAAGAAAAAAGTTTTGCGTGGCAGCTCCGACGTACCGCTTGAGTTTACTCCTTAATTACGATTGTCTTGGAATGTATAAAATAGGAAAAACTGTACATAAATATAAAAAAAGAAATTACATTCATGCAAACAAATTAATACTGTGGTCTATTTTCATTATAAACGTATACATTTGACTGTACTCACTCTTTCATTAATAATGTCACTAGCATTATATTTCCCGGCAATAGCGTCCCAAACGTTTTTTCGTCTTCACATTTGCTACGTCGGTGCGTTTATTTTCAATTACATCTTTGTAAGAAACCAATATCTGCATAATAGCTTTTTCTCTGTTTCTGTGTAATTTCTTTTTCTTGTATTAATTTTACTACTTTGTTGTTAAACGCAATACTTTCAGCCAAAATATATGATTGCCTTAGTATATGATCTGTGCTTACAACTGTCAATAAATAATTCGATATGTCAAGATGTGCCTGAAATTAGCTAACGATTGATGTCCAGTAAATACTGCGCAGGCAAAAGTATTGAATCAAACATAAATCTCTGTTCGGCTAATCTTTGATTTTCCAAACTCATTTAATAAATACCAGTTTAATATGAGCCTATTGAACCGTCGGAGTCATAATACAACAATCCATTTTAATTTAGACTTATGTAATCGCGATTTAATCTGGTTTAATGTTTTTTCTATTAATACGAGCTTATATGTGTCAAACTCCGTCATTGCGATTACTCCATAAGAAAATGCCAAATAAACATATTGATATCTCACTCTAAAGATGCGCATAAATGTTGTGCGAAAAGGTCACCTAAGGGTTACACTTTTTTTAACGCTTTGAACTTCGTGAGCTCTGAATATTTTACTCGTCATAAAACTTCATACCGGGCGCTATATATTAAAACCGATTCTTAATTTGTAAACTCCGAAGACAATTTCTTTTTGAACGCAATTGTTTTACAAAAAAATTATATAAATTTAAATACAAATAATACAAATATTTATTATCTAATTTTTTATTTTTAGAATAATTACAAACATTTGTATCAACTGTGAATAATGCTCAACACTGCAATCGCTGTAAACCGAAGACTTCAGCGATCGTCACGATGTGCGTGATTTAACTTCCTCTATTTGAATCGTTTAAGTATGTGTACTAAGTAGGTCTATAATATAAACTTATTATATGATTTTTAGGGTTCCGTACCTCAGAAAGGAAAAGTAACGAAACCCTTATAAGATCACTGAAGTGTCTGTCCGTCTGTCTATCTGTTAATATCATACGTTATGTGAGACATCAATTGAAACATCAAATTATGATTTGGAAATTTAAAGTAATATGTTTCCAGAGGTAATGTTGAAAATGTCCACAAAAACTATGTGGATACTGGAGTATTAATATAACTAATACTAAATTTTGTCAATTTCTAGCATAATATTATTTACTTTAAATTCATACTGAAAACAATATTTTTGTATTAACCGAATTTATTAGAGTAGATTATTATATTAACCGAGAATCAAGATTCGTATTGTACGCATTATATACTTTCTTACTAAATTTCTTTTTATTAAACTAATTTATAGGATATGATTTAAAAACAAATATAACATTTTAAAATATTTCCTTTTCAACAAATCGATTATGGTTCTTTTTTCAAACTTTAAATTGGCTAAATGGCAAAAATTTATCCGAAATAATAAAATAAATGTTTTATTTCTAAATTCATTTCAATTTTAGACACATTCATTTTCTAATGATATCTATTATAGACCAAGTTTTTCTTTATAATTATATATTGTGACTTAAAACAAAAACATTAGACTCGGCAATACGCGGTTATCGCTTAAAATACTTTATGCTCTGTGATATAATAAGCCACACAAGTTTTTAAAGATGACTAAAACCCATAATTAACATCCTTAAATCGTGATACCCTTCGCCAGCATTTTAAAAGCTAACTTCATACATAACCTATTTACGTCCATCTAAACACAGAGCTTAAATACAACATGGTATTATCGGCCACTAAACGTTATTTGCCGCCAAACGAAGTGTCAAAAGATTACGTTAACGGAATTTTGAATTTGACAGTTGGATAACACGAAAAAACGCGCCAATTCAGCTGTCAGATTCGTTGATAGGTGTCATTTTAATGGCGACCAAGGCGAACCGATTATGAGACACTTTATACTGGCCATGAATAGTTTAAAAAATCATTTCCATTGCTCGATATCTGCCGATTATTGGACCTGGACGAGTGGAGTGGACTAGTGAAGATTTGTCGAGCGCAGTGATGGGCGTGGCTTGGATCATTTATCGACCTACTTGTTAAATTTAGAATCATCGTACATAATTATTTGAGTGTATGAAACTAAGTGCATAATTTTAAGGAGGTGTTATATGCTATTGTGGTTTGTGCTAGATATCATATGTTCCTTCATTTATTTGTCTAGTTTCTTGCCCAAATAACGGCGTTATCTTAATTTTTAAATACTTATCTGACGTTAAGGATAGAATTATGGGTCAAAACTGACAATCACAAAACAAACATCGTTTAGTTGCCAATTTTTAATTATGAATATAACGGTCTAATTTTTATGATAAAAAAAAATGAATCTCATCTTCTTTTCTTTTTTGCCCCGTGTTGAGTATCTATTCGTATATATTAATATAAATATTATATCAACGTTTTTTTGGCGAAAAGTAATGACCACAATAACTGTTTTTCCTGTCTTATTGTGTGAAGTATGAAATTAACAGTAATAAATTTAGAAATCCAACAATACAAAAATGTTCGGTATAATAAAATTTTACTAAATATTTTTTCACAATTAAATGAAACTACGTGATGTAGCATCATTTCTACTTTCTTTAAGTTCTTTACCACGACCTAGGTTTCGTTGTATTACAACATCTTCAGGTGGGCTATTAGCATAGATTAACGTTTGCTAATAGACAACCTGAAGATGTAATACAATGAAACCTAGGTCGTGGTAAAGAACTTAAAGAAAGTAGAAATAGTATTACATCACGTAGTTTCATTTAATTGTGAATAATGAATTCCTACTAAATTAACGCCAAATACATTCAATAAATAATTTTAAAAAATTGTTAAGTGTTTACACCTTCCCTGTAGTTCGTAAAGTAGAAGTAAGAATAATTTCTGTATGCTATATTTTCAGGTAAATTTTAGATAAACTTAAAGCAAACCTATTTTTTTTCAAAATTGCTCATAGTGCTTTAGCAGTTCCGTATAGCAAGGAAGGGAACACAGCTTCTGCGGACATTTGTGTTTACATGTCTACAACAATATTACAAACAATTCTGAATATATATACATATATATATATATATATATATATATATATATATATATATATATACCCCACGATACCCCACACGATAAAAAATATTTTTTTTATACCGAACTGGAAAAAAATTTTCAGTAAATTTTTTTTTATATTCTTACTGTTACCATATAAGTGAGTCTTTAAGACAAATAATATCACTGATAAATTTCAATCTCCTGCGTCAAAGAGCTTTCGAAAAAACAACTTCGACAAACGGACATACAGGTTACACACGAGTTGATGGATATATGGAACTTCAAGAGTTCCATTTCTTTTTTGAGGTATAAAAACATAAAAATTAATAATACATTAAATAAATATTATTGACTTGTCATTGTCTGATATAATAACTAACAAAAAAAACAAAACAAAGAAATAAATATGAACATGCTATTAACATTTTAGTATAAATATCATTCTGAACAAACGTATGAGAAGGCAAGCAACAAAAATTCTAAAAAAATCTTATATATTAATATAAAGCCACATACATACTTTCACAATTATTATGTGTATAAATGATAAATAAATAGAAAGAAATTACATAATTTTTTTATAAGCAGAAATTCTTTAATAATGACGTTGTAGTAAAACTACAGTCGTTACTAACATATTTTAAATTTCATTTTTAATAGCCGTTTTAAATATTTACGTGGGTTTTTTTTCTTTATTTTATAAAAACAAAAACTCTAGTCCGCTAGTAACAGTACAATACCATTCAAAATAAATTTCTTAATTTTGTAAATAAAAAAGCGACAAAAATATGTATATTTCATAAATTTTGATGTCTCCTTTGTTATAGCACCTTGTATGATATAAATGATGTTATCATACTCGGATCTATATCCTTTGTTATGGTAAATTCCTTTAAACAAAGGATATATGACTAGCTACAAGATAATATTGCATGATAAGCCATTCTACATCCATTCAACTTCACAATGGGAACATAAATTTAAAGCTGACTGAAATGGGCCTGATGTTACAGAAATAAAATGTTAACTACGTTCAAAAAATCTGAATTTTTTTAGGATGTAAAAAATTAAAATATACAGTTATTTACAAGGAAAGAATAAAATATGATATATTTTAAGATCAGACTTAAGCACAAGCAAAAAAATATCTTCGTCAATATTTTTATATATGTCAAAAATTAACAATAGAAAACTCTTTGGAAATTATTACGAAATATATTAAATATCGATCGCTTTTTAAAGATGTTGCCTTCGCCAAAAGAATTAAAAATAAACAATTAACTGACATTCGTTTCGTGTTTTTATACAAATGAACGTGTTCTCAGTTCTTTCCTTGTTTTTCTGCTTTTCCGAAGACCCCATCCAGTTTCATAAGTTTTTACGATTTTTGCATTCACCAATTTTCTAAAATATCTACTACAATGTTACCATAAAAAGAGAAACTCATTTCTAATACAAACAAACAAATAGATTGATATATTTATTAACGTACCATTATAAAAAATAGCTTTAAAAATTACAAAATTTTTTTATTTTCTGTAATTTTAAGGCCATTTTTGTGCTATAAAAATATTTTATGCTCAGTATAACACAGAATGTAAATTAAATCACTTAATTATTTCGCAATTATAAATATTAATTAAATAATAACTGAATCTATCGTCAATAAGTCTATTCAGCCAGTATTTGGTAGCAACTTGAAAATAGCTCATAACAGTGTCTCTTTCATTTAACTTTGAGGTACTTACCATACTAAACGCAAGAATGAATGTTAATCTAGCAATGGATAAATGAAAAAATATTCTCTCCCAGGCAATTGATGAAAATTAAATTTGAATAAAACAAAAAAAAATAGTAATCAATAAAAATAATAATCAAGAAAAAAATTACTACAATAACAAATTATAAAAAGTTTTAAAATGAGGGTAAACACAAAAAGGTTCAAAGAAAAATAGAATAGGTTCGGAAAAGAGAGTTAAACTGGAAAAGTATTAAATTAACCCCTATACATATAATAAAACTGAATAAGAAATCTTAAGAAACTCTAATTTTCCAATCGTTTCTGAAAATTTCCAATCGTTTCTGAAATAACGACTAACAAAGTAGCGATTCCAACGTTATAAATGTTAAGAAACTATACTACAATTCTCAAAAAAAAAACCTTTGTCAAAATTGTGATTTTAAAGAAAAAAGATATACACTTGTTTAAACAGAAATACACCCCAATTAGTCTCATTTTCATCTAGAGAAACCCCTGTTATAATAATACATAGATCTGTTACACCTATATAATATAACAGGATACGACAATTCAACGATATCGAAATATAGTTTATTCTAAAATTTAATAGTTTAAATTAAAAAAAGCATTGACAAAATTGTGATTCTAATGAAAAAAAATATACACTTTTTTAACAGAGATACCGCCCCAAGTAATCTCAGTTTGATGTATAGAATCCCCTGTTAGAATATTAGATACATTCTCTGTTACAGCTATATAACATAACAGAGATACAACAATTCAATGATATCGAAATATAGTTTATTCTAAAATTTAATAGAGTAGACTGTAAACAAATATTCGTGAAAGGAAAAACTAGTTTAGGAGTAAGTAGCGTTTGTATAATCCTCAAACAGTAAGAAAAACAGGAAAAGAGACAAACAAAAAGTATCTTAGAGATAAGGTCAAATACTTCTATATTTTAATTTGGAACCCAAGAATTATTTGAGGGAAAATTTCATAAATAGTTTCTGCTGTACTAATAAACAGACAGACAATAATTCTTAGAAAAAAAATTGAATAGTCTCCTATTCAATCCCAGACATGCCTATAATATAAAATTTTCCAAAAATATTGGACTGAGTACGACAAACGCGAAAGATTTATATAATAATCTCATATGTATAATAATCTCATATGTAATAATGAAATAATTTCTAAATCTATGAAGAATAGTGGGATATGTTGTATTGCCAGTTTCAACAAAATTTTAAGAGTACAAATCTGCATAGTTTCATTAAAATTCATGTATATATATATATATATATATATATATATATATATATATATATATATATATATATATATATATATATATATATATATATACATATATATATATATATATATATTCATGTATATAAATATATATATATATATATATATAAACATGCACCTAAGTGACGACGGGTGATTAAGAAAATCCCTAATAAAAATAAATAACGTTCTCTTTATACGTAATGGCATGTTTTCAAACCTACTTACTTGAGATTATATTAGTTGAATGATAAATGAGAATTATGCCATTCATAGGCCATCGTGCCATTCATAATTGAAAGCTCCATTCATAGATTATAATACCATTAATAAATGATAGAGCCATAAATGAAATTTGGGTTCGTATTAGGTACTTGAATGACTATTCATAGTGGCGCCACTAATAGATGTTTAAATTGATCTAGTGGTATCAAAGAGTCAACAAATAAAAATTTACATAATTTTTTTTAATTCAGCACGTTTTTAAATAGGACTAAAAATTTTAAAATAATTTCTGCATGCCCAATAAAGATTTACACATATTTTCCTGGAAATTAAGAAGTACAGAGAATAGCTGTCGTTGAGAAAACCATACAACAGGGCATCGTATCATTTGCGGTACAATAAAATTGTTAGCGACTTTTGTGAACCTGCGCCCCACCTTTTTCGCTTTAGATCTTAGATTAAAAATTGATAATAACAAATTTCCAAGCCGTATGTATATGGTTATAAATCTGTACCGGGTTATAAATTTGTATTAGGAATTATTTATTTAACCCGATTTAAAAACGCTCTAAATTAATTTTTTTATATAAATAATTATTGTCTGCTTTTTGTGTCGTGTGTATAAAAATGTTAAACATCTTGATAATGATAATAATACTCTAAGTTCTTTATTTCAAATATATTACGTCATCGTTAAAAGTATAATTAAAAAGTCCATACATTGTTAGTAAATTAAGTACTTATTTCACTAGCGTTAATAATATTTATAATAAAACCAATAACACTCATTAAAATCATTTAATTTCTGTGCCGAACAGACAACCAAACGAAGAGACAAGAAAGCGAGCTAACAAAAACGTATAAACCGTAATGTCATAATAATAGCATAATGAAGTAGATGTCATTGTAACACAAAATTCGTGGTGGGCATAGGTTAAGTCAGTCGCATGGATATTTTCCTTGGTGCCGAACAGACAGATAGACAGACAAGAAAGCGAGTTAACATTGCATTGTCATTCAGTTCTGAGCTATGTTTCAAGTTTTAAGTCTCTAGCTCAACGGGAAGTTAGTTTAAAACAGTTTCCAAAACGTGTACCGTACAAACAAACAGACAAGAAAGCGAGCTAATAAAATGTAGTAAAATAAGAGTTTTCACGCATAAAATGAAAATATTGTCGAGAAAGAGAATTGTTAAGAAAAGTAAATAATTGAATCCAATTTTTTATCACACTAATTTATAAACGTTAATTTTTTTTAAGTTGCGTACCCTGATCTCGCAGGTATCTGTTTGTCTATCTGTCAAAACCGATTTTCTCAAACTGAAATCGTTCAACGCTGAAATATGAAATTTGAAAATATAATAAATCATGTTAATCCACATGTTTTCAGTAGCTAGTCTAATAGCGAAATGATGACATAATTAAAAAAAATATTCAAATTATAGCAAAATTCTTGAGTGAAGTGAGCTAGTTAAAAGTACATGTCAATTCTGTCATACGTTATTTCCTAAGCGGCCGCTAGGGAAAGCTATTTGTTCGTTAAAATAAACAATTATTTACTTTATTGAACACCTGTCATACGCATCTCGAAACTTAATACGTTTATGTAATACTTATGTACTGCTTGTAATTAAAAATAATTGTAAAAAGTGAAAGTCTAGAGTTAAACATTCAATATGTCGCGTGGAAGACATATATTGCATTATGAGAATGATTTATTCATCGTAAAACGCTGCGAGTTTAATTGACATGCCCACTATATTACGACGTCGCATAAAATAAATAGATAATACTGTTTAATAGTTTTGTAAACAGCACAAAACTAATAAACAATATTATTCATTTATTTTAACTAACTTAAATAACTATTTATTTAAACTACAACTAAAAAACAATATGATTTAAACTACTCATACTATTTCAAACGCAAAATGTGGTGCTAGCGAAGAATGCTACGAATACCTTGGACTGCTAAGCGAACTAGTTTCTATACTTAAGGAACAAAACTGTTCACTACCAAATATGTATACAAAAAATAAGCGCATAGTTTGGACGCCAAGAAGATATCCTAGGAAATATAGTGGACATAATAGCGGGGAAAAGACCAAGAAGCTATTTTTCGGGCAGATCGTCAGACCAGATACGAACGTATCCGGTATGTCTTTAAACGACACCGTAGTACATGCCCAACTCCAGGGCCAGTAAGAGGAAACCTTATGGGTTTACGTCACCGACATTCTAATTTTAACAATAAATCTATAGCTGTGAGTATAACGTGCTGCGCTTGGCGAACAGTGAAAGCATTGATATATATATATTATATATATATATATATATATATATATATATATATATATGTGTGTGTGTGTGTGTGTGTATATATATATATATATGTGTAGGTATATATATATATATATATATATATATATATTGCGTCATCGCTATAAGGGTGGCGTAACTTTATATAAATAAATATGCGTATATTTATATAAATAAAGCCAAATTGACTACGTGGAAAGTTCAATGTATATATTGTATATATTGTTCAATGTATATACTGTGCATTGTTTAAATTGGGTTTTAGTTTGATTATTATTTTAATTGTTTAATTGTAGGATCACTGTGGAGTAGAACAGTGAGTACAAAATATGTTAATATTTGTATGTAAAAAAATAAATAACAAAAATGCAGCATTTATTTTCAAATATTTCCAATATCAATATTTGCGTTTAAAAGTTGATAATATTTTTTTTTTAATATTTGATCACTGCAATACATTATAGTTATCTTACTAGCGTGGTAAAACAGATTTCTAGTTGTCCGATAATATTTTTGGCGCGAATTTTAAAATTAAAAATTCCATAAAATTTTATAAAAGCACTGTCATTTCATAGTTTTAAGTTTTCACTTCGGTTGGTAGTCCCCATGACTGCTTATGTTTTTTTTGTTATATATTTCTAATATCTTTGATATTAATTCAACCCCTCGTTCAGAGACACGAGGTTTATATTTTGTATTAAAAGACGTTTAATAATTAAATTTATTTTTTAACAATAGGAAAGGACGCAGTAGCATCTACGCTCCATCTTATAATGTGGATATTCGCCGCTACCGCATCCCTTTTAACAAAGTTTATCAAATTAGGAATAGAGGGCGGTATTTTTCAATGAATATTTTTTCGTCTTATAGAACTTAGTGCGAACCAAAGTTTATAAAAATTTGGAATAGAGGGCGCTATATTTCTATGAATATTTTTTATAGAACTTAGTGCGAACAATATCGGATATATGGTATTGGTTTCTTGTGACTCTATTTCCTTTACAGGAAAGCGTAGAGATAATGTAGTTCTATAACGAGAGCGTAGCCATAAATGCAGTTCTAACACTTAAATGAAAGTATAATAGTACCTTTCTTAAACTAGTTTTCAAAATGATTGCTTAAATTACTGCTTAGGATGGGTGTGTTAATTTTGTACGACAGCTTATTTTATTGTTGTATGACAGCAACTTTCAATTTAAATTTAAAAAAAAAGATTATTTTCCATATATTTTAAAGAATTTACATTCCAGATTTATATTCAAATCAATATAAATTTAAACCTTTACTCATATGTAAATGTGATCATATTTTAAAATTAACATCGTAATTTTAATTTGTATTTTGTTTGGGAGCCATAAATTTTTTTCTTTCATAATCTTCAATTGTTTTGTCTCTATTTTAACTATCATTTTTAAGTGATACTTCGTTTCATTCAGCCCTAGCTTGTTAAGAGAAAAAGAGACGGAGGTTGGAAAGATTTCAGAAAAGGATAGGTGAGGATTAAGGAGGTTTGTGATAATAACATTTTCTTGTTTTTATTATGTGTTTACCTTAATACTTTCCTTTTTCCCTTTAGATATTAAGATACAAAGAAGTTTCACTTCTAACACTCATTGCAGCCACACACCAGTTTTTTTATTATTGTATTTTATATAAATCTGAACGTATCTCCTTAAAATGTATTCTTACATATTACTTCATTTATTTATCTTATTTTATTTTTTTTATATTACAATATATTTTGTTTTTAACTATTAAAAATATATTCACGATATGACCCTGTGATATCTATACTAACATATAAAGCGTAAAAGTTTGTTTTTTTATTTCTTTGTTCGCACTAATCTCTGGAACCACACGTTGGTTTTCGAAAGATATTTTTGCATCAGAAAACTCATGCTAGGAAAAAGATTGTAGGCGATATATTATCACGATACTATTCATAGGAACAAAACAGTAGTAAACAGGAAAAATGTTTGTTTGCTTTGTTTGTTTGTTTGTTCCCATTAATGTCAAGAAGAATATATGGGATTTTAAAAATTCTTTTTGTATTAGAAAGCACATACTTTAAAAAAAATATAAGTTTAATATTATTATGCTACGACTTGCAAAGACATAATACTGATTAAAAAAATAGCTAAAGCCGGGGAACAATGCTTAAACGGTGAAAAGTTGTTATTTATTGACAGATCATCCCGAATATTCCCCCCGGTATACCCCCATCTCTGACGACTGATGTTATTTGGCGAATGGAGGGATAACGTTTAGTGTCTGCGGAGGGAATCAGCATAATTAAAATAATTCTAGGCGGGTAGAAATAGTATTTCAATATATGTAAATTTTATATAATAAACAAAAACTAATAATCTATTCATGTAATCAATAAGTAAATTTCAGAAAATTAGAGACAGTTACTATAACTATAACTGAGCTATGCCACAATTATATCATTCAATTCATAATTTGCATCATTTATATCATTCAATTCATAATTTGCATCATTTATATCATTCAATTCATAATTTACATCATTTATATCATTCAATTCATAATTTGCAATATGCACATCCAATCTGCCAAAATTTGCGTAAATGGATGGATGCATTTTAATTCATAGGGTATTTCTGAAATATGCAAACAACTCATTGTGCATTTGTTCCGAGTGTCTTAACCATTTCTTCATATTTTTTAAGTTTCAAAATCTCGCCATGTTTCAGTTTACATGTTTTGTATGTAAATTAGGCATTTTACAGGAAACAGTTTACTGCAATATCCTTCCTAAATATCGTACCATAAAGATAGAAATATTTATTTTTTGTTAATCTAATAAACGAAAAATAGATATTGCTTCTCTACATTACCCGTCTAACTTCTACAAGTCGATGTTATGAATGAACTTTTTTGCATGTTTATGTTTTTTATACTAAATATTTTTTTCTTCTTAAATCGCATTTCTAACACGCTTCATTAACATGTCGTATACATTGACAGAGCCGCGTTCGCGTTTTTATTAATAGTGGTAATTGTGAGTCAAACATCTCAGCTAATGATTTCGTTTTATTTATAGCTATTTGGTTCTATTTATACTTGAATGAAGTTCTTTTTTTTATGTATTCAGGTCTTTATACAGGTAATCAGGTTTATTAATGGTTCATTAATTCAGAACGTGTTTATCTACGTATATTATATCGTGGTCTATACCAATAGAAGCATAATATGTTATCTCTGTAATCGAGTTACAGACTGCTCAGTGGTTCATTGTCGGGTGTAAGGGTATTCGTCCTTATATTCGTATAAGATATGGTATTTCATTCAATATATAGCAAAATTAATTTAAAAAAATATGTTAATGTACATTGACAAATATCCAAAATGGTAACAAAACATTGTTTTTGCAGTCGAGTATGGTGTCACTGGATAATCAGTTTTCTGAAATGATATTTAAGTACCTTGGATTGTCTTTTTATTTGTCTGATTAAGTACACTTTAAAAAAAGAATTTTTCTTTTAATTGAAATAAAACTTACAGTAAATAATATTTTGCACAAAAAAGCTGCATATAATTTAATTTATTAAAGAAACCGATTTAAAATATGATTTTAATGTAGACAAACGTTTGTCAAATGTTAAAATTTAAACGCCTGTTAAGGAATTTATTCATATATATCACTTTTTTATTGTCTTTTTATGTTATATTTTTAATAATTTGTATTCATATTTGTATATGAGCGTTTAATGTGAAAATTAATTAAAAATAAAAACAACAGATACTTTTCTTTCTGTTTATTAAGTAAACTAAGAGCGGCTTTTGTAACTATCCAAAAAAAACGTTTAAGTTTCCTTTTGAATAAAAAAAAAATATATATTCACTTTTATCCAATCGCACTTATTATCTTTTATATTTATTTGAACATTTTAATTCAGTATACTTTCTTTATACACATTATTTTTGATGGATATCAAGAAAATATTGAAGAAAAATACCATATTAGTAAACAAATTGTGTATAGAAAATTGTGACACAATATCTAACCGTAAAGGAAATAAAATTATTTATAAATTTAAATAATATAAGAATATATATATAAACATATATATATATATATATATATATATATATATATATATATATATATATATATATATATATATTCTTTTTTTAGTTTTTCTTAATAATTTAATATTTGAAATCCTATTCGAAATATAATACTACAAATTAAATCAGTGTTATATTTTTGTATTAATTTGACCATAAATAAATATTAATAATAATAAGTATTTCATATGTTCTTTAGAAAGTTCTTTTCAAAATTTCAAGCGTAAAACCAAATTTAATCATCAAAATTAAAAAAAAATTAAACTCAAAATATACATATTTTAAATTTCTATTTTATGAAAACAAGATACAAACCTTTCATAGATTAAATTTATTTGAAAAAAAGCAGTGTAATGTTCATTAGTACTCAATTTCTTCCAAAATAAACTTGTTTCGTACGTTAGTTTTTTTTTAAACTGTCACGTCAATTTGAAAATTCACAAAATAAATAAATATAATGCCACTACCATTTCACAAAACAATAAAATTATTTTTTTTTAAACGGACAGTACAATAATCGTCTTTAATATTGCTTCCACTTTATTTCACATATTTTTATTACTTATTTAAATACATATTTTTAAATTTATTTACACCAAAATTCAAATATTAATACGCTTTCAAAATTATTACTATAATACAATCAAAGTTCTCGTAATAAAACACGCAGCACAAGTGTAGAGACGACTTTCACGCAAGAAAGTAGCGCGCGTCCAGCCTGGGCGGTGAGCGATTCGCAACTAACGAACAGAGCTGGCTTTGGCGCCGCGAGACTGCAACTCGAAGAGAAATGGCGGGAATCGGTGTTCTACATTTGACTTTTTTTTCTTCTTTCTCTCGTTCCACCTCGCCGTGACGCGTTCCATTTTGTGCGCGGCGCGTCTCAGACATTCGAAATTCGGTAATAAAATTTTGGGGTCAGAAAAAAAGTGACACGGTTTCGGAAACTGTATTTTTGTAGTTATTTTAGAATTTTGCGACGAAATTTTGGTGGCTAGGTGAAATGACTCGATTACAGCGTCGAAAAAAATCGATACATTATAACGGAAATGAGCAATTCAGTTTTATAATTAAAATGAATAAATAGTTAACGGAAATTACATTAACCTGTAAATATAATTGGTAAATAAATAGAATTGATTATAAAAAAAGGATGCGATAAAAAAAAGGAAGTTATACTTCTTTGGCATCATTAAATAATACATACGGATAGATAACCCCAATTATATTGGAGCACTTGAAAAAGTCTATAAACACAATTTTTTCACTAATATTTACGAATAGTAAATATATTAAGCAAAATATTGAATTTAAATCACTACTGAATATAATTTATCAGCACATATATAAATCGCACTTATATGAAACTAAAACACCTGTGTGAATGTAGACACTAGAAACATGTGGATAAATACTATGGATATGAAAACAGTGAACAGAGGCGACGATGGTGACAATAGCTTTTGTTTCGAGACTGCAACCGCTGCAACTTCATACTGTAACTTTTGTGTGATGAATCTAAAACGCTCTTCGCGCCTAAAGAAGTATAACTTCAAAAATACAAGGAAAATTGCAAAAAGTTAAAAGCGAAGTGTTTTCGTTACTTTCTAAGTTTTAGGGTGTTTGTTAGGTCCTCTCAGTTGCCATCGTGGGTTTCAAAATACATCGGTATAAACATTTGTATGACCTGTATCCCCTCAATATTTTATCTGATTTTAACCTGAGCCACATGATATTGATATTATACTCGATCACTTCCATTTTTCCCAAATTTCAACCATCATTGAGATGAGTTTGGCCAGACATGAGTTCACTAAAACAGTTATGAACATTAGCGCGGTGAGCAGCTCTATAATCTAATGCAACTGAAACCAATCGTACACTTCTTTCTAACCACAACAAAAGTTTTTATAAAATCATGGCAAGGATATTTGGTCACATTAAACTCGTTTGTCGCAAACACACATCTTTTAATTGCCACCAAAATTAGCACGGAAATGATAATGTTGTAATCTCAAAAGAATATTTTTAACCAAATACTTTAATCTTTAAAAATATATTACGACTTTTAATGCCCGGTATGTATGCTCTACAATATCACAATATTGTATTATTAAGTAAGGTGGTAAAAATTAAGGTTATAAACTTAATTAAAAAGAAACTAACATTTATTTGCGACTTCATCTGTGCAGATTTTACAAAGAAATCTTTGCAACTCAATATTAAACAGTCGCATATTGAATTTTTCGACGTAATCGAATACATTTAACTCGTGACATTTGACTTGCGCGATTTAATTACCTGAACTGCCATCTTTTGGGTAAGATGTAGAACTAATGTTGTAATGTCATATGAATTATTACTCGAAAATTATTACGTATATATATGTATATATATATATATATATATATATACACATATATATATATATATATATATATATATATATATATATACACATATATATATATATATATATATATATATATATATATATACATATATATACGTAATTTGAAGACGTAAATAACAGAAAGTTGAAGGTAAACCTTAAAAAAACAATGATAGTAAGTGTTTTCAGATCATTACGAAAACAACATTTTCTAATACTTCTAAATTACATAACATCGCACCAAGAAATCAAGGTATCTGTCATTTGAACTTGTCGCCAGTTCTTTCAATAGTTTTTAAATGATGCCCGATCAAACAGATACATAGATAAAAGTTCTAAAACTAATAGAATATTCTTCTATAAGTTACCTTCTGAACTTATTTTCATTACTGTTTTATCTATATCTTTTATTTGTAACTGACCGCGTCTCTCTGTTTATCCGGCTTTATTTTTGTAACTAATGAACGGAACTACTGATCGTTTTCACATCTAATCAGTACATTTATCAATAAAGGTTTTGACGTATTACGCATTGCGGTTGGATGTAAGATATCTGAGAAATAACAATTTGCCATATACTTAAGTGTTTACGCTCCACATAACACAAAACTTCCTGACGCCTAAATGTTGGTGTAGAATTTTCTGTACCTGAACCATATCGATGCCTATACTTGCCTGAATCTACTGATGAGTTGCTTTCTTGTCAATATTTATCATGAGCCGCATAGCAATGTGGGTTATAGTCGTTTGTCGCTGTCGAGGGACGTCCTTCACGTAGAGCATTACTGAGATTGTTACGATCACGCTAGAACTCGTCAAATCATTTGTAACGCCGGATATATCTTTATCATAAAATGCCAATCGAAGTCGATTGCAACTATGTTGATTGAGAAAACAACGAAAGTCGTAAACGAATATTAAACGAAAATAAAAAAATATTAAATTCATATTGACGCAATAAACACAATTTTCGAATTGCGACTAGTTTGTAAAAATTAACGACAAATTAAAGCAAAACACTACAATTATTTATCAAAAGTGTCCGATTTCTTTTAATTTAATTTTTTTATTATCACTATTACAAATAGCCAGTTTTAATAACATAATTTTCAATACTAAAACACAAAACGCCTAATAAACGTTATATACACAGTGATAAATGTTAAATTAGTTAAGTACAGAAAATACTTTTAATTCACGACTAATCGAAATCACAGAGACACTACCATGTTTATAACTTAATTTCAAAATGAAATTTTATTGTTTTTTTTTAAAAAAAGAATGTTCATGAAAACAACATATTTGATCATATTGAAAAAAATGTTTTTCAAATGTATTTTTAACAAGTTTGTCAAATGTCATAAGTATAAATTTTAAGTCTGTCTAATATCAAATTTCAAAAGTCTTCGCCTAATTTATTTATAATAATACTTTATAACACGATTTTTTTATTTTCAATGCTTAGTTATTTTTGTTCTTATTTGTGTATTTAGAATTTGGTAAAAAAAATGTGAATTAAATCGGTGCTATTATAAATCCAATTTTAAATTATAATTTGTAAAGTAATCATAATTTAAAAATTGGATTATTTATATTAAGGGGTACTGGGCTGTTAAGCGCATTAGAAATGACACTTGTATTCATATACTTATTCAGATAATATCTTAATAAAAACAAAAAATTACATTAACTGACATTAAGTGACTTCATAGAAAACATCCAGCACGTTTAAGTATAATGTTTAGGTTAACTGTCTCAATATTATTAATACATACATTTTATTGTCCTAATTATACTTTAACAGTTAACACAGATAATAAAGCAACAACATTTACGAAAATTCGTATTGCGATAAAAAAATCGTTCTTTAAAAATTATAAATTGTTAAAACAGTGTTAAGTAACTTATGAAAGACAGAACAAATCGAGTTATACATATAAACTAAACTACACATGAACATGAATACTTATTTTAATGATACAGTTAATGACTCAGTTAACAATCTGTTAACAATGTACAACGAAAATGATGCGAGTCCAGTTGTATATGGAACATATTACGGTACAGCAATACTAACGGAAATACTGTCACCAAGTACAAAGAGATCACAGTATCCTGTCACTCATGTCAATAAATCATTTTATTACATTCTATTAAAATATATAATTTAAAAAGGTTTTTAAGACACATTAATGTCAGAAATGAGGTCACAACAAAATAGAGTAGTCGATCCATACTCATCATTAGTTTCAGTGTACTTGTACAGGGTAAACAAGGACATATGGTACATACATGTGAAATAAGATTATGAACTAACTCGCTCACTAAAACTGTAATGCATTTATTTTGCTTAATATTTTTTTATATACTTTAATTATTAACTAATAATTTTTCAAGGAAAATGACTTTTAACCTTTTTAACGTTATTAGTCAACATCTCTACCAAAGGTTTCATTAGTGGGTTTATTTTAGGTCCTAGATGTATTTGGGGATGAATAGTACTCAAACAGATGACAGGGCAAATTTTACAGGGAAAACTGCCTACATCTTTTACGCCGTTTTCGTAACGCGCTAAAATACATATGTGTGATGTTGCCACACTGCTTATTTAATTCTTAAATTGTAATTTTATATGAAATAATGCCTCATTAAAAAAACTCGCCGCGTTACAAAAAACCGAAAGGCGCAATTCAGGTCCGTGCCATAGATTTTTGGTGAAAATTTTGGGATAATATGATAACAAGTGTTTCGTATTAATATGTAATTTGATTATCAATCTCCTTAATACTATGGTGTAACCAGAGTAGTATAAAGAGGACTGTCACTGGACACCGATGGGCCAATTACATAATCGCTTTGCGTCGCTTCTTATTTTGTTTTCTACGCTGTCGTAACTCTCGCATTTGCTCGACCCTGGACTTTTTTGGTTTCTTGGATATTTTTTGGTGCAAATTTTCCTCTGATTTGTTTCTTCTATGATTTCGAGCATATTTACGATTCACATGAGACGGCATCTAATGTTTTTGTAATTTTCAATTTTATATATATATATATATATATATATATATATATATTCGCTCTTATTCCGGCGAACATTTTTATTGTTTCTCTTTGGATCCTAGTAGTACTCCACAAACTATTCACGATGACACCCAAATCAACATTTTAATATAGCTAAACGGATTTCTACTTTCTAGTTCTTTACCATGACCTAATGGCTATTTTTGAGAATAGCGGTGATTAATGAAATGATTGCTACCGTTAGAATCAAAATGGCTCTTTTTGAGAATAGCGGCCATCGGTGACATGATTGCTACCGTTACAATCAAAATGGCTATTTTTGAGAATAGCAGTGATCAATGACATGATTGCTACCGTTAAAATCAAAATGGCTCTTTTTGAAAATAGCGGAGATCAATGACATGACTGCTTCCGTTAGAATCAAAATGGCTCTTTTTGAAAATAGCGGTGATCAATGACATGACTGCTACCGTTAGAATCAAAATGGCTCTTTTTGAGGATAGCGGTGATCAATGACATGACTGCTTCCGTTAGAATCAAAATAGCTCTTTTTGTGAATAGCGGTGATCAATGACAGGTCTGCTACCGTTAGAATCAAAATGGTTCTTTTTGAGAATGGCGGTGATCAATGGCATAATTTAATTGCTGGCATACAAATAACTCAGTGCCATACCTCCGAAAGCGTTAAACAAGAAAGGACTTCTCCTTGGGCAGGTTGTATTTGTAATCGTGTGCGCAGCTCATTGAGTGACCAAAGCTTAGAAACAACACTAATTTAAAACAATAAAATATTATTTTGCCATTATTTTATGTATTGTTAACGTTTTTGGTGTGATTTGTAATCGTTTTAAAGACTGATAATAATTATTAATGCCATTATAATGCGACTTAAAATTATTAACTAAATTGTGATATTGTGTTTTTTTCATTATTAAAAACAAATCCTTGTCTATTGAACCTCGTTATATTATCTTATAATAGTGATTATTTAACCAAAAAATATTTATTGTATTGTAGGTATAAAATTCAAATATCTAAACCCTATGTGAAAAAAACTTATTAAAATAGTAATTATCTTGTTGTCTGTATATTTTGAACAATACAACTTTGTTTTGATTAGAGAATGAAGTTTTTCTTTATTATGTATAATATTATTTTTACATAAAAAATTGAATAGGTACGAAAAATCAGAAAAATCTTACTGGTCTTAAGCTTTTCAGGAAGTACCGGGAATACCGAGAGTACCGGTACCGAATTGAGCCCTGAACCGGGAATCAAAATTTCAGGAACTGAATTGGTTCTGCAAGCTCTAGTTGAGAATGAGACAGACCCATTTGGAAATTTTTGAAGTAATACACAATATCTGCATTTTATGAAGAGATAAAGTATTGAATAGCAAATGATTAATTTAATAAAACCATGCGCTTTATGATGAATTTGTGTGTATCGGGATATGTTAATAATCTAACAGTAACTTATTTGTAAAATTCTACACTCACGTTCATAGCAGCATTTACCTTAATTTTAAGAATTTACTGTTCGCGACTGAACTTTCTACAAGACTCTTTGCTTTATAACTTCAATGTACAGCATAGCTACACATGGCGAATTTATTACTTCAGGAGTAGCACACAGTTTTTAACTGTCTACAACTTAACTTTGAGAACATATTGAACATTGGCCAAGTCATTGCGAGTTAACTTACACTAAGTACGAGTGTTCCGTACATATTTAGGCACTTTTAAAACATTTAAGGATACACAGTATTTTTATAAAAATATTTAAATTATAATCTCGAGCCACGCAATTCGCTCATTGCGAGTTAACTTACACTAAGTATGAGTGTCCCGTACATATTTATGGAACTTATAAACATTTAAGGATACATGGTATTTCTACAAAACTATTTAAATTATAATCTAGAGCTACGCAATTCGCTCATTGCGATTTAACTTACACTAAGTATGATGGTTCCGTACATATTTAGGCACTTAGAAACCTTTGAGGGTACATAGTATTTGACAACATATTGAAAATTTGACAAGGTAAAGCTATAGAGAGTTAAAATTAAACCAACTACAGATAAATAAACTAAATTTTATAAGAACGATGTTTGAATATTTTAATTTGTTGTTAGGTTGTAAAGAGGTTTTAATTTTTTGAAGTGAAACTTCTTAGGCAACTATTGGATAATCGATAAGTGGACGAGAATCAAGAGTAAAATTTTAAGGTTGCATCACGTTTAGTCACATGTTGTTACATGAAAGAGAATAAAAATATGACGTAAAGAGAAAGAGAAAGAGAAAGAGAGCTATATATATTGCGACGTCATGGAAGTGGAAGAAAATACGACGCATACACAGCAATACAAAGCGATAGAATAAGATCGTGTTGGGCAAAAAATATATACAACGCGTGTATACGCGTTGTATTTTTTTTGTAAGCCTTCAGTTATTAATATTTCCTGGAAAAACTTTCTTTCTCCTGTCCTTCTATAATAATCTTTTCGCATACGTAACTCAATGCTTTTGAGATGTCGTAATAGGACTAAGGTCTATAAGGTGGGCTTTTTGTCCCAAAAAAAGTGTTATGTGTCATTAGAGTATTTGTACAGCAGAATTACTATGATTAGATAAAATATAAACGGCTTACTTCAAAAAGTTCACTACATATGGCAAAGAGTCTTGCTCAAGTATTAAAACTTGTCCAAGTATCTAAAACATAAATAAACAAAATTTCATAAGAAACGTTTTATTTTTTTTTGTAGGCTTAATATGTCCTGGGAAAATTTTCTTTTCTCTGTCTTTCTATTATAGTCTTTTAGCCTACGCAACTCAATGCTCTTGAGGTGTCGTTATAATAGGAATAAGGTCTGTAAAATAGCCATTTTGTCCCAAGAAATTTTATATTTCATTAGAGCATTTGTAAAGCAGGATCACCATGATTAAATAAAATATAAATGGCTTACTTCAAAAAGTTCACTAAATATGGCAATGAGTCTTGCTCAAGTATCAAAACATGTTCAAGTATCGAAAACAACGGCAAGATGACGCCTAGTTTTTTTTTTGTTTGAATAAACAATAGTAAGTGGATACTCAAGAATCTGGTCACACTTAGAGCATACTTCATCTCACACATAAAGGTTAAATAGAGTATTTTTTCAGATACTTCAAAATAAATAACAACTGACTACTTACTTTATATTTTGGTTACTATGGATACAATAGTTAAACAATTTATTTTTTTATACGTTGTAATGTTGTACTCGTATAAAATATTTATATTGATAGGAATAATAAATAAAAAACCTGATAATTACAAATAGAACTCATACCACCAGGATTCTGTACACGCTTATTTATATATCTATGCATATAATAAAATTGGAACAGAGTGAATTCTGTACATGGAAAGTATTTTAAAAAGAGCGTTTAATTTAAAGCAAAGAATGCTAATGGGGGCCAGAAAACCTAATTTTAGAATTTTTTCTGTCTATATTTGTGTTCTATCTGTGTCAGTATATATGAAATTTTTTTGATGAAATTTGATATGGTAATAGTTTATACCCTCGAGCAACTTATAAGATATTTTTTTATCTTGATATTACAATACAATTTTGTATCTTGATATAAAAACACTCTGACTTGGTGAATATTACGATATTGGTACTGCCAACGCCATCTATTAGGGTCTCTGATAACTTTACGCTCATAGATTTTGATGAAACTTGGTATGGTAATATTTTATAGCCTCGAGCAACTTATAAGATATTTTGTTTATATTACAATACAATTTTGTATCTTGATATAAAAACACTCTGACTTGGTGAATATTACGATATTGGTACTGCCAACGCCATCTATTAGGGTCTCTGATAACTTTACGCTCATAGATTTTGATGAAACTTGGTATGGTAATATTTTATAGCCTCGAGCAACTTATAAGATATTTTGTTTATATTACAGTACAATTTTGTATCTTGATGTAAAAACACCCTGACTTGGTGAATATTACGATATTGGTACTGCCAACGCCATCTATTAGTATTTTTTTGAAATTTTATGCTCATAGAGTTCTGAGACAAAAAATATAACAAATCCAAAAATATTTCTAATAACTTTCTTATATAAAATTCCACGCGAACGAAGTCGCGTCGGCACAGCTAGTAATCAAGATTATCAATATAAAGTCAATTCAAGATTTTTTTTCGTTACCCCATTTGAACTTATTAATTATTTCCAAACTGGTTAGCACTATTGAAGTCTTGATGGTTTTCCTGACGAACCACTTCTTTATGTGTGTTGATAATCAAAGGTAGATAACAAACACGAATTGGTTCAGGAATATAGAAGTTATATTTAAGTAGCAGATGAAGCTTTATAAAACGGGATCTGACATATCTAGGTATATTACATATTAACTACAGTCGTATCGTACCTATTAACATACGTCATTTCCCTGTTTGTGAAAATGACGAAAAAGCATATTGATTGATATTTTAATTTAAGGCATTTACTTCAAATTTTAATGCACATAGTTATAAAAACTATGAGACTGTCGTAGACAGACAGACAGACTTGACGAAATTACAAATATTCCTTGCATCACTACGGAATTCTAAAAAGCAAAATTATAGCCATCTTTATGAACTAATTATTTATTTTGATAAATTTAGCTATAAGAAACGAAGTGATAGTTTTCCTGTCAATTTTATTTATATTTTTATAATCATTAATTTTTCCAAATTTTCACAATACTCGTTTCAAAAAAAATCAGAGGATTCATTCTTTAAAGCTGTGTAATGTAAAATTCTGATAAAACAATTTTGGAATCCTCAAAGAAGTCCTTTCAAACGATATCCAATACGATCGAAGAAAATATTTTTCCACCTCCCAAACTTCAGCCATCCAAAATATTTTTAAGGGATATTCTACTCTAGAGGCATGAGTTTTAGGTGTTTTTTCAGGTGCAATAAAAAAACCAAACAAAATTGTTAGTAGCCATTATTTTACCAGGTATTTATTAATGTTTGAAGAATACATTAAAAAATCAAGTGAAAAAATTCAAAATTCAAAATTTTACAGGCTGATGAAGTGGGGACGGGATCTCAAAAAAATGGCGCTCTTTAGTTGTCATGATTGTAACGCTCCTAGTAATCTGAAATTAAAAGAAAAATTAATTCTTCATCCAAAAAAATGCTGCAATCGTCCAAAGTATGAAGAAGTCAAAAAAAAAATTATTTCCCAAAATTACGTCTATCTAAAATAAAAACATTTTTTTACTACTTTTTTAAATTTCCGGATTTTTTAAAAATTTAAATTTTATTATAGTTTTATTCGTGCGATAGAGTAATGTATAGAGAAAGTTCACACCAAAGTTTAAGTAAATTGGTTCAGTAAAACTTGATAAATCTTGACAATCGTTTCGAAAAACGTAGTTTCGAGAAAAACGCGTTTAAAGTTTCGGAAAAAGTTACGCGCAGTCTAAACCATACAATCGTACTTTATACTTACATTTTTTCAATCTACGATCCCTACGCCATATCCTGCTTCTTATTCCTTAAGGTTAGAATCAAGAGAACAGGCATAAACTGGCTTCAACTGGTTTTACAAGGGAACACGATCACAGGTAGACGGAGGATCCCTATCGTCTTTTGTTCGATTAGTTCCGGCCGAGCCGGTTTAGATGCCAAGTCACTAAAATAGCTATATCTCAAAAATAATTTTAATTTGGAAAACCCTCTAAAGGACATATTCTTAAAGGTGTAAGCTTTGAACATTTGAAAAAATAGATGTTTCCAAATTTATAGACTAGAATATCGCCTTAAAGTTTCTCTCTATTGAAATATCTTTCCGGATTAGTTAATCAATGATTTTGATAGTGTTTGGTTTTCCATTTCGAGTTATGTAACCTTAAAAATTAAGAATATAAAAAATGCAGAAAAACTATCAGCAATAGAACAAAAAAGCAATAACTTTATAAAAGCACGGAAAAACAAACTATATGAACTCAAAAACTTTATGAAATCACTGATTTTCTATATACATATCTCTGCCACAGTCGAATTTCTCTTGTCTTAATACTGGTATTAAGCTGTATGCTAATGGCTTAATACTGATATTAAGCTGTTATGAGGTTAACTAATCCGTAGAGATATTCCAATAGAAAGAAACTTTAAAAAAAAATGTTGTTTCAAACTATTTTATCAGAATTCATAACTATTTTATCCGAATTTTATGTCTCCGTTGCATGAAGAATAATTTAAAATTATGCAAAATTTATGTACAAATATCACATACATATTACAAGTTAAAAACAAGTATAAACAGTTAAATCGGGCCTCCGCGAAGTTAGCGGGAACATCATTGTTTTAACGAGTACGCGTAATCATAAAACTGTACTCATACTATATGTAAACCATAATCATTTTATGGCAGTTATATATTATGTTAAATTATAACTTGTGGCAACTCGCATGACGATAAAACAATAACTGTTCAATAGCCTGGTTGAGAAAATTGCATAAAATTTAAATAAGCATTGTTGTTATTAAGTACAGTAAATTTTATGTAATTGCCAGTGGTCAAACGTGATGCTGCCCAGTTGCAATTCGGATTGGATGCATCAGTTTGCATTTAATGATTCCAATATCATTACCTAAAATTTATTCATATTGAAAAATTTGCTAATAGCCTACCTGAAGATGTTGTAATACAACGAAACCTAGGTCGTGGTAAAGAACTTAAAGAAAGTAGAAATAATACTACATCACGTAGTGTAATTTAATTTTCAATAATGAATTTCTACAAAATTAACGCCAAATATATTCAATACGTTAGAATGAATAGTACAATTCAGCCATATTATTTTTAGTAATATTTTAGTTGATGAAATGGCGATACGTCAACGAGTTAAGTCGAGTGGAAAAGAATTTCACGGTTATGTAGATACAGGGCAAAAAGCAAAAGGAATTGATTTTTTAGCTGAAGCCAAAGCAGGTATAGTTTTTACGGTAACAGCTATTAACAGAAATTAAAAAATTCCTGTAGGATATTTTCTTGTACATGTTATAACAGAAAAGAGCAAATTTAGTTAATCAACGTTTAGAGCTCCTGCATAAAACATAAATGAAAGTATATTTCCTTGACTTTTGATGGGTGCGTAGCAAATATAACCATGTTAAAATGATTTGGAGCACCTGTAAAAAAATCAAAAATGATTTTTCCCATCCAACTTTCCTTTCAGAGTTTAGTAACCAAAAAAGGACACCTATAATTTCGTCACGTTCATCTGTCTATCTGTGCATACACATGTAGGATTATAACGGTTTTTTTCAGTTAAAAATAGATTGTAATTAAATTTGACAGGAGGCCTTGTTGAATTACATGAATATAAAGGAATATAAAATATTTTTTTTTTCTAAAGTACCTCCCCGTACATCGATCTAGGGGATGAGTTTTTTTTTACACGGATCCTATCCAACGGTGTGTCATTAAAGAGGTTTTTAAAAATAAAATTGAAAATGTCTATTTTCAATTGTATTTTTATATTTTAAATATTTTTATGCAGCGTCTCCTTTACGAAATATGTATCCCCAAAATGTTCTGCAGCATGGGTCTTAAACATTTGATAATGGTATTTAATAACAAAACTATTCAGAGCAAAATATTTTGGTCAGGTCAGTAAAGCCATGAAAAATTTGGTAAATATATATTAATAAATGAAAAAGATTGAATATTTCACTAAAAGGGCTTAAAAAGTTCTCATTGCTTTGAAGCTTAATATTTCACTGAAGGAGTTGAAGAATTTTCTTCGCTTTGAACCATAATATTTTACTAAAGAGGCTTAAAATGTTCTCTTCGCTTTGAAGTTTAATACTTCAATTAAGAGGCTTAAAAAGTTCTCATCATTCTAAAGCTTAATATTTCACTGAATAGGTTTAAAAAGCACCCATTTTCTTGCAGCTTAACATTTTACTAAGGGATCTTAAACATTTGAAATCATTTTTGCAACTTAATATTTCACAAAGAGCACTTTAAATTTTTCATTACTTTTAAAGTTCCTATGTCACCAAAGGTGGTTTCAAAATTTCAAATCATTTTGAAGCTTAATATTTCACTGAATACTTTTAAAAAGCACCCATTGCTTTGAGGCTTAACATTTTACTAAGGGTGCTTAAAAATTTGAAATAATTTTTGCAACTTAATATTTCACAAAGAACGCTTTACATTTTTCATTACTTTTAAAGTTACTATGTCACCAAATGTGGTTTATAAATTTCAAATTATTCCAAAGCTTAATATTTCACTAAGAGAACAAATCGAAAGACCTTTTCGATGATATCTCAATCAATCGAGTGGGCGAAATTATTTTGTCATTCCGGAAAAATCAATGGGGTGCCCGAATTTTTTTTTTCATTCCGAAAAAAATCACGCACACGGTGCGCCATTTTTCGATGCATTTAGAAATAGCAGCAATAAAAATAGATATAGCAACAATATATGTAAATAATGCAAGTGAATTATTAATGTGTTTCCTGTTGAAAAATATACGTGTACACGAATTATTTTGAAAGCAAAATACTGTAACTCCAAAATGAATGAAAACTATAGTATATTATTGTTTAAAAATAATAAATTGAAAAAGAAAACACATATTTCGATACAAATGTAAGCTTTGCAACTTTTATAGTTGCGTCCCTACTGTGCATCAGCGAACGTAATACTACTCGTATAATATCGAAATATAGTACGTATGATGTAATACCAACGCGCTGAAATGAGATTTCAAATGTAATTTGTTTACACTGGCTAGACGCCGAATTTGCGTCTTTATTATAAATTTTTCTTAAAAGTGGTACAGTCTCCTCCATATTCATAGTTTATTCGTTACCTTTTACGAAAGTTACTTTATAGTTATAATAAATTGCGTCCTCACTGGGCACCACCGAACGTAATATTATAATATCGAAATATAGTACGTATGATGTAATACCAACGCGCTGAAATGAGATTTCAAATGTAATTTGTTTACACTGGCTAGACGCCGAATTTGCGTCTTTATTACACGTTTTCCTTAAAAGTGGTACAGTCTCCTCCATATTCATAGTTTATTCATTACCTTTTACGAAAGTTACTTTATAGTTATAATAAATTGCATCCTCACTGTGCATCACCGAACGGAATACTATAATATCGAAATATTGTATATATGATGTAATACCAACGCGCTGAAATGAGATTTCAAATGTAATTTGTTCACACTGGCTAGACGCCGAATTTACGATTACAATAAATTAAGACTCCTAAATAATAGCGATTTATTTATATTTTTTAATATGATTACGAAACATATACGCTTCTCTTTAATATATTGAAAATCATCAGAGTTCATTTACCTTATTGGTAGATTTAAAGACTTTTCTGTTCATGTTCTTGGGTTAGCTTACTAACCCTACTTATTTTCAAACATACCTATACATCATACGAAAAATTGTTTTTTGTCCATTCAAGAAAACTTTAGCATCGACTAGATATTGACACCAAGAAAATAACCTGAATAAATGTTTTCAAGAATCTATTGCAAAGGTCTTACGTCTCTTGTACCGTAATCCTTCTGCAATCTTGTTCTTTCTTTTTTCCCATCCTATCTCTTGTCAATATATTATATTATAATTTTTTCGTAATATATTACAGTCTAAGCATCATTGTTTCTAAACTAATTGTTAAAGTTGGCCAGAAGGAATTGATCATGTTGCAATAAGTCAGCCAGATTTACTTTACTTAATGTAAATTTTATAAAAAAATAAATACATCATGAAAACTGAACCGAGCAGAATTTATTTAATTTAAAAATTGTCATCTATTAATATTGCCCTGGGTGCAGCTGTACGCAATATATTAAATAATACTTCTCCTCGGTACTTTCGTATGCACAAATTTAATTATATAGAGCCGTTTTCTTTGAAATAATTATAAACAAAATCCAATAAAAAAAAACTGACGTACGTGTATTTGCCCAAAAAGTCAACTTTTTAGGTTATAAACAAATTTAAACTTAAGTCGAGGTCGGAATAGCGTTTTATAGATGAAGTTATAACGAGTTTGTCATGCACTGAGTTTATTAGTAGCGTTTTTGACTACTGTCTAAGCAAATTATAACTTTCTATTCCAAATTTATTAGTAACATTGTTACGAGGTAAATATATACTTTTTTACGATTACTTAAAATCAATATTGTTTCCGTTAACTTGCATTAATAAATTAAAGAAATAAAGGTAATCAAATTACTACACTTCCATAGAATTATACCATATTTTCCATAGAATTATACCATAGATTCCATAGAATTATACCTACTACATATTAGGAGACGATTAAAATTACTGTCACAAATAACTACTTTTAACTATATTTCCTTAATCATCTTCTACTTTTTTTGCATATTCATTATCTCCTGACACGAGTGTCTCCATAATTATTTCGATGTAAAATGAGGTGTGATTGATTTTCGGATACAATTCTACCAAACAGCTTGTAAAATTATTTTTATTGATCAAAAAAAACAAAATTTAATTGTTTGCCCAAGTGTACAGAGGGCAACCCGATCGTGGGAAACAAATCTGTCCATGTCACGCTTTAATGCTCTCCACAATCGCTAGGTAAACATAATTCAATATCACTCACGCCACGTCATCTGAGTAGTAGCTGGCAACAGACGCCGGATGAAGTCCGTACCGGCCCAACAACCATCCCAACTTATTATCATTATAACATATTATGATTTTTGTAAATTATTTTTTCTTCAGTAGCTCGACAGATCTCGGTGGACCCTGGCTTTCTCAAGCAAACTGTTCCAAGCCCTCGTTCTGGACGCTACGGTTTTCCAGTCGAAAACACTTTGTAGGCAGTCCGCCCATCTTAATTTGGGTCTTCCTCTTCCTCTTGAGCCAGTTGGTTTGGCCAGAAAAATTCGTTTTGTAGTTCTATCTTCCTTCATTCTAATTACATGGCACTTCATACGTTGATTTGTTATAAATTTTATTATATCTGGTTTTTTAAATAACCGATAAAGTTCGGCATTAATTCTCCTCCTCCAAAACCCATTGTCAAAGAACCAAAGATGGATCTGAGAATTTTTCGTTCGAAAATTGCAAGGGTTTTTTCACCTGTTTGGGACAATGTTTATGTTTCAGATGCATATGTAGGTACTGATCTGATTAAGCTTTTATATAATAGTAGTTTAGTGTCTCTTCTTGATTTTTGTATACTTACCTTGCTGAATTTTTCTCTTTCTTTCTATTTATAAAAGAGCATGAGATGCTGAAAACAGGGCATGAGCTGCGTTTGGAAACGTTATTAGAATAGCATCCACAAATGATGATTAATTAAAAATAAATGATTTTTCACGTTGACAAAGATATTATCAATTATCAATATGATAACTGATAATCGCTTTGTCGACTTGAAAAAAAAACATTTTTTAAGGAAAAATTAATCAAGAGTGTGTCGCTTGTTAACTTACCTTGACTAAAGAGGATGTTATCAAACCTACTCTTATACATTTAACTTATGCATGGTCACGTACAAATAGTTTGAATTTGCTGATCTTAATTTAAGAAAAATCACTTGTATTGACATATGAAACGTAAGGAGATATTCCGTATAACGCTAACCTTACGACATCTCTCGGTACTTTTATACAAATATTGACAACATTTTCGAAGAACGAACACTGTTTTGCATTAATTATTATGTGTGCTAGCACCTCAAATGATAACAATGATGTGTGATTTTTTTGATCTAATATACTGAGATAGGATTGATCTTCGTATATTTATCATCATATAATATTAATAATAAAATTATTTATAATGAGCTCGAAACAAATATTATAATTAGTTGACACTACCGTCTTTTTAGGCATTACCTTGGATTCGAAACTTCAATGGGGCCCACATATTTGTGGTTTATCGAATAGGCTGAGCTCTGCTGCATATGCAGTTAAACGTATTCGACAGCTAACAGACATCGATACAGCTAGACTGGTCTACTTTAATTATTTCCACAGCATTATGTCATATGGTATATCGTTGTGGGGTAATGCTGCTGACATTAACACCGTATTTGTCCTTCAGAAGCGGGCCGTTCGTGCTATCTATAATATGGGGGCTAAAGAATCGGTTAGAAATAAATATAAAGAAATAAAAATAATGACCATACACAGTCAATACATTTATGAAAATTTACTGCATGTGCACAAAAATATTGATAAATTTAATAGAAATAGTAATTTCCATAATTACAATACCAGAAATAAGAATAAACTTGCCACACTAAGCACTTGGCTGCATAAAACAAGTAATTCTTTCTTGGGCAATTGTATATGTTTTTATAACAAACTACCAATGAATGTTGTAGATTTTTCATTAAATAAATTTAAAATATTTGTTAAAAATAAATTGATAGAAAAATCTTATTATAGTATAAATGAGTATATAAATGATAAGAAAGCTTGGGAATGTACTGCTCTAGCTACTATATTAAGTGACGTTTGTGAAACAGTGATCACAATAGAGTCAACCCTGGCTGAGTTTGTTCGGGGCTTCTTCTCATACCAGGGCGCATTTGGAACCCTAGTAAATTTAGTTTTAAGCGAAGAGAAGTCGTATGGGGGCGTATTTCGATAACATTTGTCTAAGTAGAAAAATAAGAAATAAATAAATAAAATTATTATTGTAATTAAATTTGTACTAATAGGAAATGCACGTTTTATCATCAGTAAACGACAGACATGTTTGAAATATCTTCTTTGATCATATATTTGATTCAAGTCATAGAATTATAATGGATACCGGCATAAGTCCGTATAGTGTTGAGACCGATTGTTACGAGAATAAAATGACACTTTTATGAAGATTAAATGAAAAATAACCTTTTTTTAAAATTTTATTTAAATCGTCAATCGTACAAATGAGAACCTTGCATTTTTTTATGAAAAGTCAAATTAATTTCCGCAAGAGTTTGTCAATGCTATTTTCATAAAATTCGTTATAAAGTCCGTTGTATTCTCCATACCCATTAAACTTGCAGATCCGGAAAAAAAACACGTAAAACTCGAAAAGCGCGAAAAAGACATCCATTATGGCAACACAGAACGAATGTCGATGTCAGTTAAGGTAGTTCCCGCGTAATTTAATTCCAAAAGTTTAGTTTAGCAAGTAAATATTCTTTTTTTAATTTTTCATTTTACATTGACTTAGTTTTTTAGACAAATCACTCGAATCGCGTTTTTTAGTTAAAAGTAAACATATGATGAAATTATTAATTTGTAAATAATTTTTAAATATTAAAATAAGTTAATTATTTACAGTTTGAATAATTCAATTAATTTCGTTTATAACGCGTTTTACACGACAATATTACTTACAGTTTAGCTTTAATTAATTTAACAATGGTTACGCATCAAGAAATGGCTATCGATACTAAATATTCTTTCTAGATTTTAAATATTATTTTTATTTCTTATAAATAATCCTCGATAAATTAAAAATATAATTATGTCCATGGAACTATATATTTATGCATATACATCATGGAGATATCTTCCTTGTTTATTTTATTGTTACAAATTTTACTTTACTATTAGGATTTTATGTTAAAAAAAATCATCTTTTAAAAAATAAATTCTATTTATATGTACTCAATGGACACATTATAACGTTGTGTGTATGGGTAAACAATAGCCGAAATTGCTTATTGGACATTTTGCATCTACAGTGCAAATATTCAACGTCATTTATTGATAATATCGTTATAGTCGTTTCTCAGTAGTAAAATCGCCTTTTAAATATATTTTTCAACTAGATTAATTGCGTACTGTGTTTATAACTGCTAAATTCACTGTTTTATTGAATATTCTTTTGTTTAAAGAAATTTTTAAAAAAATTAAAATTTTATTTTACTATAATGCACTTATTTCCCCTACCTCCCAGTCGAATCCCGCATTCTGAGTGTTAATAATTACAATCTATTACTGTGAATAATTAAAAAAACATTTCAGTCCTAATTTAATTCCATCGCAATTTTTAAAATATTTAAAACAGGAAAGTATTAGCCTTTTTTAATAAAATAATAACATAGTATTTTTAAGTTTTATTTTTTTTAATTAATGATTCTATTTCGGTTCTAGAAATACACAATTAATTGCAAGTTTGGTTTCTGATATTTTGAGAATTTTTGTTTTAATTTTCAGTCCTCTGTAGTATGTATATGTAAGCGGAAGACGAACAGATATACGAGCGAAACTAATGGAATTACAGACTATTGGCTTCAGTATCCTCGAGCCGACGTCATGAATTAATCGAATTGGTTTGATTGACGCAAATTTACTAAGACAACTATGCCTTATATCGAAATTAGGACAATATACTACATAAAGAAATAAAACAAAACTATTTCTAGAAGGAAGGGTGGAAGAAACATTGAAAACGGTATATGCAAAGTAGCTGAAAGTAGTTATAAGGCAATGTTCCCGAATAGTTTCCATTCCTTAAAAAACCCCTTAAAATCCCGCACTAACAGTAAAAATGAATTCTCTACAATATCCAACTTTAACTGTAACATAAATATATATTTTACGTGACGATTATGGGGAAGCGGCTACTTTATTCTTTACGTGAGCAATCAAAAACCCATGACATTAAGCACGTGTTAATTTGCTTTTCCCACAGTACATTTCATTAAGCTCTGCGTTTTCTTTTCTTTTCCCAAATATCTTGGGATTACTATTTATTTCCGAATCTTAGAATCACAAAATTCCAGTTATTAAACTTTACTTACTGATATATTGTATTTAGATTTATTATAATATTACTCACAATTAAATGAAACTACGTGATGTAGTATTATTTTTATTACAACATCTTCAGGTGGGATATTAGCAAAGATATCCCACCTGAAGATGTTGTAATACAACGAAACCTAGGTCGTAGTAAAGAAATTAAAGAAAGTAGAAATAATACTACATCACGTAGTTTCATTTAATTGTGAATAATGAATTTCTACAAAATTAACGCCAAATATATTCAATATAATATTATTATTTCAATAAAAATACTTCATTTTTTCTTGCCCAATCCGTGGCTGTGTGATTTATTATCAACAGCCATGAGTTTTACTGATAAAAGTAATCACAACTTGAATAATTTTACACGTAATAAACTTAAAAAACAACTTTTTGGAAAGAAAAAATTTTCGTCTAGAAAATTATGCAACTTTTTAATTTTCATTAAATTATGCAACTTTTTAATTTTATTAATTATGAAAATTATGCAACTTTTTAATTTTAATCAACTTTTAAATTTTTTCAACTTTCTTAATTTTAATCAACTTTTAATTTAATTTTAATCAACTTTTTAATTTTAATCAACTTTTTTAATATTAATCAACTTTTTTTAAATTTTAATCAACTTTTTTAATTTTAATCAACTTTTTAAATTAATTTTAATCAACTTTTTTAATTTTAATAAACTTTTTAAGTTTTATGCAACTTTTTAATTTTCATTAATTATGAAAATTATGCAACTTTTTAATTTTAATCGACTTAAAAAACAACTTTTTGGAAAGAGAAAATTTTCGTCTAGAAAATTATGCAACTTTTTAATTTTCAAACATATTTGTTATAATCTAAATTTGTCTTTAAAAAATCGCGTGCGTCGACGTCCGTTGTTCTGTACGTATGAGAACACTCTTGAGAATTTTGAATAATTTCTTTTTTTATATGCTGTGTCTATCAACATAGAAGCCATGACTTCACAATGATTTGTCAAATAGCTTAAACTTTATAAAAAAATTTCTACAAAAAAAATCGTTTTATCGTGCTCAGCGATTGTCCTTCGTCTTCGTTTTGTGCGGAATTTCTTGCCTTTTCTCTCTGCTCCTTGCTATTTTTAACTTTTTCTTACAATAGTTTATTTAAAAATCACTACAAACAACCCAGGCTGTACATTTTTTATTTTACCCACAGATCGAAGAAAATGGCGGAATGACAAAGGCGGTGTAAAAGAACGCGTGTGCCAGAGGCCATTTACAATATTTTTTGAGGAAATTTGTATGTCCAAGAGACACTATCCAAGCTGTCCACTGAAGTCAATGGAGACAGAGTGAAGACGTTTGAAGCTAATCAACACCAAAACTAATTATACAATAAGGCCCCATCAACGACAAATTGCAGACATTTTCAAAATAAATAGCTGCCTTAGCAAAATCTAGTTCTTGAATTTCACATCAGCTGACCACGTTTTGTCATGAACAGAATGTTCTGTTGCATTTTTATTAATAACGCGACTTTATTTCTTTACAATTCCATCTGTTCTGTCCATTTCAAAATTCCTTGAATGGAAAATATTACAATTTTTAAGAAGCCATTTCTAAAAGTTTTTTGTTAGTAAACATTGCATATACTTTACTTCTTCATTCTATCCTCTTTGGTTTTACCATTATTATGTATTACTGTGTTTAGTTTTGCTTACAACTTCGGTAACACTAAATTACTACATAAGTTCGTAAATGAGTTTTCATTACATAAATGCATAACCAGAAAGTAATTTTGTTATTTATAAGTTTTTAAATCGAAATTAAGAAAATAATTAAAAAAATTTCGATCATTTATCTAGGGCGCTTGGGGACAGATAGAAATTATCTTAAAAAATCAAACAATAAGACTTATAAAAGACTAATGGGATTTAATTGGATTCACTATTTTTCAAAAAGACCATTTTTATGGTTCCATACATCGAAAGAAAGAAAACGGAAGCAAGATTACTCAAGTGTCCATCCATCAATATGATTTTCTCAGAAACAAATTGATATATGCATTAACAACACAGTATTTAACCTACATATATTTCAGTAGTTAGGACTCAAAAATATTTACAGGAACATTTTCGAGGGAGCAATGAAAGTACCCGATTTTCTTTTAATTTTATATTAGATAGCTCTAGAGATATTTGTGTATAAAATGGATATAAAAAAATATCCACAACTAAAATAGTTGTGGATATTTTTTTATATACCTCTCCCTTCTCCATTTCCGAAAATATTAAAGCCAAATTAGGAAAAAAAAACTTTGTAAGAAGTCTATCTAAAGTTAACCAGAAAATAATGGCGATGTTTCATAATGTCATCATTTTTGAGAAATTAGCAATTTATTTACGCTTGCAAAAAGTGTAAACCTTTGTAAATAGCTAAAAGAAAAAAAAACTATGCGCTTTTAAATATATATATATATATATATATATATATATATATATATATATATATATATATATATATATGCATGTGTGTGTGTATGTGTGCCTAAGCGTATACGGAATGCAAATGTTAAATTCTTGACTATGAGTAAACTTTACAAAGAATTATTTTCGTTAAAACCTCACCTTGCGACCTTTTCGGATCCGTTTGGGACGATTCTAGTGTCTTCTTGCAATATTTTGTAAAATATAGTTCTGTACTACAATATTCCAAAAAAATCCAGAACGAAATCCACTTAACAGTTTTGCAATCTCATTGCTATATAATCCAGAGTACTATGAAACACAATCAAATAAATATAACCAACGGTATTCTCATCAGGTAAACAATTTTCAGTTTTTATTCGCTTTTTCTTAAATCATTCCTATAATTAATAAATGTGTAATTACATCAAATTTATTATATATTGTTTAGGACAAAAATTAAACTTAATCACTTAATATTTAAGTTTGTCCAAATAGTGCATTTAAAATTGCTAGATGGATAAGTGATGCGAAGCAACAACCTGCTGGCTACGAAAGCTGCATAAGAAATTGCACTCAAAAACTTTCGCTGTTTCTGCTTGGTGAAATCGACTGCGATTTAAAAGTTACCCATTCAAGCTATGCTGTTGATATTTTAAAAGGTCATCTCTTATTTTTTGGTTCACTTTAAATATGTTCTGCACAATTGGTGCATTTTTTCAACGTAAAAAAGCAAACCTTTGCATAACCAGCTTCCATAATGAATATCACTGCGTAAGAACATGCCAAAGTCGTGCAAGGAGGAAACACCTGATCTGTTATCGCTTACCGCTGTGCAATAAGGATACCTAGACAGAACTGTTTTTTTTTCTACTTATACTTTACAAAGAGTTCTTAATAACCATCTATATTAATATAACAAAGTAAAAAAATATGTTCACTTGTTTGTTCATGCTAATTTCTATGAACACACGTCCGATTTCAAAAGCTTTTTTGTGCTGGAAAATACATAATTTGAGGAAGATTATAAACTACATGCTATAACGCTGCTACTTAAAGGGGCAGAATAGTAGTATATATATAAAAAAACATTGGGGAACATAGCTTAAATAGTGCATGGCAGAGACAGATCAGCTTATTTTATTAAGTGATAATCTCGAATATTCCGCATCCCTGACGTTCGATGTTGTTTGACGAACGGAAAGGTGGTATTACGCAGGTAAAACCAGGGTGCAGATAGTTATAAAAACTACATTGCATTTCATTCTTAGAAGTAATTTTTAAATTCATAAAAATGTATATTAAGTTTTAAAAACTACATCGAAACTAGAGGTTGGGTGTGTATACGTATATAGTACGAAGTATTTACGTGGAACGAATTTACTAACGTATGACATTCCACAGATACATGTTACAAAATACACAGCTTTCTGTCTCTGTTTGTAATGACTCATCTGATATTAGAGTAAAAGAAACAAATAAATTACGGATGTATGAAGGTGTCCCGTTCATCGTATAAATAAATCCCTTCTTGGAAAAGAATGAGACGAAAAACGTTCCATGTAATCGGCTCGTATTCGTAATATGTCATAATCATGGACAGGCTAGTGTCCCATATACTCGTACTTTGAACTTGCTTCAAATTAGCTATTCTCTAGTCTCTTTAAACTCCATTACGTATCAACATTTAGCGCACATATGTTTACTCATATTTTCTGAATTCAAAAGGGTTTATAAGAATAGACATGTAATAAGAAAAAAATATAGAATATTTTATAAAAAGTATTTAAGTTGCTTACTCCCAACCGAACACCCGACTACCAAGCCTTTGTGCCGCGTACGGCCTAGTATTTTATAACAGGTATACTTACTTATTATTTTTAAAATACTGACATCACGCACTTATTATCAAAACATGCAATGAGCTGTGACCTGCTTGTATATACGATGTAGATGTACATGTAAAATAATCTAGAAAACATAGTTTTCATTTATTTTTCACTTCATTGTTCTAATTACTAACCTATATTTTATAAAACAATTTACAAGGTATTCGTTTTGTTAACCATTTTTTTTTATTTTGTGAAGCTTTGATTGGCTGAAAGAATATTACTTGTTCAGACGCTTGTTTGACCTGTTTGACTACTAGACGCTAGATATTCTTCTGAGTAAAAGAATATCTATAATCGATCTTTTATACTCGTTTTTAATGAAAATTAGAAAGGTTTTAATTATTAATGGAATTCTCGGTTTTTTTTAATTATTATTCTGTATGTTATTCTATTCTAGAGCTATGTGGTCCAACTTTTTAGCATAAAAAATAAAATAATTCAATGTTTCGTTTCTTCGAGTTCCTTCATTTAAATAATTATGGCTAATTAACTACTTAACAAAATATATTGCACGTCCCTATGTTTATCGGGACACTATAAAAACACGATAATTAACACTTCATATGTTTAAATAAATCATGTTCTAGCAGAAACATAAATTTCAATAATAAATTTGCGAAAAGAATATTTAGATCCAAATCGCATTTACTCTTGTTTCAAAAATGACAAAAGTTAAGATATATCGTTATATCTAGTAAGGAAAATACTTAACTTTCTCATCAGATGTGAACATTATATTTCACATCTGATGAGAAAGTTAAGTATATGTAGTGAATTAAGATTTGACAGATGCTGACACTTGACACAAGTGTTAATTTCTGCATAAAAGCAACACATATATATTGCATGTATCACGATTATGCATATAATCCGCATCGATAGCGGTAAACAAAATCTAATGCATGGTAACATTTTCACACAAAATTCGTTTCGCGCGTTCCATTTGACAGCCGGTCAGCCATTTTGCTCTCGCGCGCCGTTTCAGCTTTCGGAACTGCTTTCTAACTGGCCAGCATTACTCACTCGCTCCATATACACAGAGAGACTACTGGCATTCGATTCCCGTTACGGCATTTGTGTTAGTGTTTTAATTTATTTATTACGCGTTTTAACATTTAACAGTAAAAATTCGTTAAACGAGAGCGGATTATGTAAGTTAAGCGGCGTGTGAAATTGAATTTTTTTTTCGTTTAAATGTAGCGTTTATTTTTAAACCGTTTTTTTAGGATGAGAAATTAAGATAACAATGTTTATGGTTAATGCAAATGTTCATTGCTATTTTATGTCCGTATAATTTCAATGGCAACTGTGTTAATAACAGTATTTCATAATAAATGGATATCAAGTTTAAAATATGAACAATGAGATACGTCAATTTTATTCTGAATGTTATGAATTACTAAATTTATCTGCTAAGTAAATAAAATACCTTATCGCTCTCAACGCAAATACTGGTGTCTTATAAATATAAATTCTTATCGTGTGCGTAGAATATCTTGTTTTTATCCAAAACCGAGTCATTATCAATAATCGAACGTCGACTCAGTTATCTAACTTGCTGGTTCAAGCCATCTTCTCAGTAGGGTCTATTTAGATACTTTGAGTAATCCTCAATTAAAAATCCAATTATCAAAGCTATTTGATTGAACATCTAAATTCAAATTCAGAACAGAGAAATAAATTTCACATTATAAATAATCTAGAAAGAAGTCCTAGAACTGGTATAAAGCGTCCTGTTGCGACATGTTGAATCTATGGATCCAATAGTATGCATTAATAATTTGATGAAGAGGAGTGAGTTTTTTCTTGATAAATCTTAAAAATTGTTTGTCTCATAAAGGTTTTAACTTAACATTTAGATAAGGACAGTGATACTGAATTGTAATGTCATTTTAATAACACTCATTGTATTCAACGAGAGCGAATGAGAAGATATTTCCACTCTATCCCTACCATTAAATTTAGAAAATCATATCTCATTCCTTTAGAATATTTTTATTATAATTTCTTTCGATTTATATTATTTGTGACATTTTGCTGAAACTTATAGCATAAACATCAACTTATATTATTCTTGACATTATGCTAAAATAGCAAATTAGAAATAGTCAACTACCCTACTGTGATCTCTTCTAATTCGAAAAAGCAAATTGAGAAGGATTTCTCAGTTGTATTAACCAATTGCAAATAAAGAGTCATAATGGACGGAACGTTTAAACTGTAAATCATATTTTTTTTATTTACTGTCCATACATAGAAGCTAATGCAGATCGAAGCAGGCATAAGTAAAGTTTGTATCCGAGCTAGGGTTACCATCCGTCCTCTTTTCCCTGGACACTGTACACTTTAATAGTGCTATCCGAGGGATTCTTAAATTTGTCCGGGGTTTTATAAAAAAAACATTTCCTGTTATTAACACATTGATTTAATCCATGGACAGGAATTTTGAAACTCGTAGGAGTTTTAGAATTAATTATAATGTTGATTTTATTTTTAAAGTTCGTTACTATTTATCTTAGATGTTGATTTAAATTTCAGAATTTAAATTAAAAATTTAAACTGTAATTGATATTTTTTTATTGTTTATGCAATAGATGCAACATTGTAATTTTGTTTTATATGTAATCATAGATATAATTTTTTGTTTGTGGTCAGTAAAATAAATAAGAATTTATCAATATAAAATAATCTTAATTAATATTATATGGTTAGTATTGTTTCATTTTAATATGTTATGAGCATTTAAATGTCTGGAGTTACAAACCAAATGTCCCGGGTTTATGTTTTACAACTTCCATTTTTTTTAAGTTATTATGGTAACCCTAATCAGAGCACGCACAAAGTAGGGTTACGCTGCGTTCTGCACCTCTTGAAATTTTTGATGTAAGTTAATCGAAATAATTCCATTTAAATTTTTTAATCAAATGCTAGAAATTAAAACGTCTCCCTATTTTTCAAATACACTTTTAAAAATTAGATAAATTATAATATATCCCCCCCACACAACAACATAAGTTAAAAACAAGAAAAGAGTTTTTTTACAAACAAGAAAAGATTTTAATTTCATTTTAAAAGATCTATTCGATCATACTCCACTTAAGAAGACATGCGAAAAAAACTTTTAATTCCCCCAATTTTCAACCATGGGGAAGTATGCCACATATTAATTGGGTTCTCCGTAGGAAGCATAAACGAGCAAAATTCAATTTACTTAAGTCTAAAATCGGAGAAATTATAAGAGAGCGACAGATAGGGACGGGCAGACAGACGTACGAACGTAACAAAATTATAAGTGCTGAAATTTATCGTACGGAACCGAAAAAACTAAATGACGGTGAATTTTCTTCTTTAGCACTTAACTTAAAATTTTATCGAAATAAAAAAATAGTACAGCTCTACTGAGTTCATGATTTCACTTGGACTACAACACTATTTATTATTATGCAGTTTTTATGTAAATGGATTCATTGATTTACTACACTTGTTATTTAAGCAAATATTCTATATAAATTCGTCAATATTGAAACCTATTTTGAAGAAAACGAAATGTTTTCACAGCAATCTTAATTTCGTGTACGTGTAAATATGTATTTTAAAATGACAAGAAATACAGACGCTAGAATTGTGATAGCAAGGCTCTTTACTTTATTCAGTGTTGTTTGTATTGAACTTTTTTCAAGCAGAGCCTAATTTACAAACAAGTTAATTAAAACATTAAACTCTCTGGAGCAAAGAACTGCTTCATGAACCTCCATCCTCTTCTAAGGTTACAGAAAACAAGAAATATACAAAAACAGATAAAGTAGAACCCTTAAACCTTCTCCTCGTAATATTGCACACCTAACTTTCCAGGACTTATACAGTACAGCTCCTCGGCGTCTCATATTAACATAACACAATTCGGTTTCCAGGTCCTAACCTTCGGTACCAAACTCTATCGGCAGACACTTCAGGAAATGCATTCCCAATTGCATCGATATTGCTACACATTTTTATAAACGCTAAACACCTCTTTATGGAAATCCTCTTTCTATAAGTCGAGAAGATCAATTCAAGTCAATCGTCATCCGGTTCCATTGTTAAAGTTCGGTTCAGTCTTTATAAACCAAGTGCATTATATTTATTATTTAAACAATTATGTTTAACATATAAAGAAAATATATTGTAATGTTCTTAAGCAATTGCAATTAATTAAAAATCTTAACTCATAAATCATTTTTATAAAATACAGCATGTTCTGTTTTTGTTATCGTAAAAAAATAATCTATCTAGATCTGGGTAGGAGCTGTAATGATTAATTGTTACATTACATACTCCTGTACTACTGTTACTGATCTGCTCTTCCGGTTCACTCATTCGTACGCGCATTTTAATACAAAATTTTGATAGATTCTTTTATTGCCACCTTTTAATTCACTAATATCTTCCTGAATACCTACGTTTTATTTTGTCAGCCTTTCCCTATGCATACATAATGTTTTAATGTAAATAAACTAATACAAGAAAAAATCCAAAAGTGCTCAGTAGCAACTGTGTCGCAACTTCGCCACTACTGCAACCGTTTTCAATAAAATTTCTCAAATTAGGCATAGATGGCGTTAATTACATATAAATCTTTTCTTTTTTCAAATAGAATATAATGCTAACAATTTCGTATAAATGGTGCTACTTTCTTACGATTCATATAGTTTCTTCTATAACATAAAATAGCCATACAAAATCGCGTGAAATTTAACTGAATTATGTAATTCTAACGAACCCAAGTGTTAAACTGGTTAAGTGCGAATGCATCGAGGGTTCCAATCGAGGTTCCTTGTTTGAAGAAAAATTATTTTATTTATCATAAGTCAACCCTAATATGGATCATTACTTCCTAGGGCAATAAATATTTGATAATACCTAACGAAATTAAGAAGGGATAACAAAAACAATATTATCATGAATATCAGAGAAATTATGACATCTAGGTCGTCGTTACAGTTTTCGTACAACTTAGTGTAGGTTTCTAAGAATCCTATTTTTAATAACTTTAAGTTCAAGAGTTGAGACCCTTATAACTAACCCTTTAAACGATATTCTAGACCATACATTGAATTTTAAAAATTTATTTTTGAATAATTATTTTATTAGTAACTTCCATCATATTTCTATGCGAATATTTTTAGTGTTAGCTATGGAGATATGTGTGAGTAAATATGCTTCATTACTATACCAAATTTCGAGTGTTTAAGTCAAGCAGATTCTGAGCAAAATCGACGTGATAGACAGACAAAGGGATCCGTAAGTAATCTTATAAGGATTCCATTTTTTCTTTCGGAGTACAAAGCTTAAAATGGAAATTATTTGAAACAAAAAATTTATTTCCTAAGAAAGTTTAGATAGTAAGAAAGCTTCAATTGATATAGTTATTTCTACTAGCTATTTCTTCAGTAACTATGTATGTTCTATTCCTTATAGCTATTTCTCCAGTAATAATTTGTGCACCTCAAAAGAGACCTTAAATAACTGATTTCTCAACTAAACTTTAAGTTGAATGACCGTAACAGTTTCGCAAATTTCTTTTGATCAGTTTTTAAACCCGTATTCTCGATTCCTAATACACTAATCGTTTAATTTTAAGTTCATTATCTACTAAATGATCAGAACAATGCGTTATGTAGATTTTAATGTAAACCGCAACCATAATTCCACTGATAAACTCCATTCAAATAATATCAGGAAGTTTTTAATGATACTTCAAGAAATAGATGGACAGACAGGCGGAACAGAGAGAATAAAAGAAATAAAAAAATAAAAAATAGAAAAATAAAATGCCCTTATTATCCTCTTTTAAAAAATCCTCAGAGTCCAAATTATTCCATTGGCAAATCTAAGGAATTGTCTGCTGTCGGCCTTGGGTTGCGCTCTTAAAGTTTACTCATCCTACTTATTCCCTAATATACCTCTATCTATTATAGAAAATCCTCTACTATCCAAGCAGCAAAACTTTGGAATTAACTGGATCCAGAAACTAAAAAAGCATGCTAGATAATTGTTTTCGAGGATTTACTGAAAAACCCCTAGTTTACCCTTATGCGCTCTTGTCCTTTTCTTCTTCCAACCTAACTCATGTCGATATTTGCTTTCTAAGGTTTGTCTTTTCAAACATATCTGATATTTTATATCGTAACATATCTTAAATCTGCCAAACAAATTTTCAAAATGTGTTGTTATGTTATTTATATATATATATATATATATATATATATATATATATATATATATATATATATATATATATATATAAATAAAAATAGGTAAATCAAAAAAAAAAGTTGGTTTAGCTTCTTTTCTGTTACGACCAAAATTGACCCTGACACTAAATTTTTAAAAAATATTCAACATGTCAAACTGTTCCCAAAATGATTTTATATAATATCATACTAACTAATATATTTTGTACTTCTATCATAAATTCTGTGAACCTTCACCAACACTTCGCAACAATTAAATTTTCAAACGCTCGTACAACTCTACTATATAACTATATTATAACATATAACTATATTTATTTATGGGTAGGCGTCAATTTTTATATACTTTCTAAAGTTGTGAAAGATCTCTTTACAGCACTAGCTCCGTTCATTTTGTTATTAGAAAATGTCTCTCATATTCTCGTGACTTGATTCTTAATCACAAGCGGTTTATTATTTCAAATCTTTTTTAAATAATCGATCCAATGGTCATTTGTATTTTGAATGGGTTCTTAATATCACCCAAATCAACTAAGCAAGCAAAGCAAAATTTATCACGTATCGCAAACCTTATCATATAACAGTAAAGCAGAGCATATCACGTAACATTATAGACAAACTCAGAAAACAATACCAGTTCCAATCAATACCAGTTAAATTTTAAATTAACTTTCCCTAATATCGGAAAAAACAAAATGCTCTGAACTCATTTCATATTCTTATTAAGTACACTCTTATGTTTTTATGGTGGCGCATTTGTAAGTTATATTCCAAAATAATAACCATTGAATTCATTTCCACAAATCAATTTTACAAACACATGAATATTTTAACCACGTTTTGTAAGTTGAGACCTCAAATATCAGTAATTGATTAGCATTGAATGAAGACAGTAAGGGACAATTTTACCTCATCTAAATAAAAGTCTTTTAGGGTGGCGCATTCGTAAGTTATATTCCAAAGTAATAAACATTGAATTTATTTCCACCAATCAATTTTACAAACACATGAATATTTTAACCACGTTTTGTAAGTTGAGACCTCAAATATCAGTAATTGATTAACATTGAATGAAGATAGTAAGGGACAATTTTACCTCATCTAAATAAAAGTCTTTTAGGGTGGCGCATTCGTAAGTTATATTCCAAAGTAATAAACATTGAATTTATTTCCACCAATCAATTTTACAAACACATGAATATTTTAACCACGTTTTGTAAGTTGAGACCTCAAATATCAGTAATTGATTAGCATTGAATGAAGACAGTAAGGGACAATTTTACCTCATCTAAATAAAAGTCTTTTAGGGTGGCGCATTCGTAAGTTATATTCCAAAGTAATAAACATTGAATTTATTTCCACCAATCAATTTTACAAACACATGAATATTTTAACCACGTTTTGTAAGTTGAGACCTCAAATATCAGTAATTGATTAACATTGAATGAAGATAGTAAGGGACAATTTTACCTCATCTAAATAAAAGTCTTTTAGGGTGGCGCATTCGTAAGTTATATTCCAAAGTAATAAACATTGAATTTATTTCCACCAATCAATTTTACAAACACATGAATATTTTAACCACGTTTTGTAAGTTGAGACCTCAAATATCAGTAACTGATTAACGTTGAATTTAGATAATAAGGTACAATTTTACCTCATCTAAATAATATACAACCATACTGCAGTTACATTTTCAGAAACGCAAGCTTATATACAATGTATCTTATCTTATCGCAGTAAAGTTTTGGACCTATAAATCCGAACTTTATACTATAAAGTACTAATAATTATAAAGTACTAACTGTAAGGACACAATATGCAGATTTACAAAGTGATGAATAAAAATTGTTGACTCTTTCATAACAATTCAGTTTAAAGTTCAAGCTAAGATAAAAGCTATTTTTATGCTGGTCAAAGGTACTTTCAAGAAACAAACATTATTACTGAAAAATCGCATTGATAAAAATCTACTCGCACGAAGCAACGAACAGAAGCAAATATGAAATTATATCACTATATTCTACCAATAGGTGATTAGTCACCATAGAAAGTAACACCATCACGCGGGCATACAGTGAACTTATTGGGTAGGTTAAGTCAGCGAAGAGCGGAAAAGATAATCGTCCATTTCGCTCTTTATCATCATATTTATACATGCGTAAATGAGAGAAAAAATTATACAAGGATTATTTGCATTTCGTTATCAGTATCACTTTTGCTGCCCACTCTAGAAGTCGATTTAGCTTCTGCTTTACAGAGAGCTTTATAGTTCTAAAGTTACCACCCAAACCCTTTCTTATAAAAGTGGGATCCTTAAAATATTGTACTTAAGTGCCGTAACCTTCCTCGTAACAGGGGGATGATTGTTGACGGGCGTAATAAATGGAAGGGGTACCGGGTGTAACTTAAATAATTACGGCTCAAAAGTTATCATTTACAATTATGTAATGCACGACTTCTCTTACAGATTATTATTTAAATTTTACTTGAATTAAAAGAAACGTGTTTTATTGAGACGTTAAAAATAGGCTTCAGAATCTAAACCGCCTTATCATAACGAAATCCTCCGCATCCGGCCCGCGGGCAAAACAGCCGGTATTTCGGCCCGCTAACTCCACAACTAAAGATGCAAATAAGACAACTCAACATACATAAAACATCTCCTCGCGACCTCTGTACGCCGGACGCCGCTAACAAGCTCATCAAAGTCATTTACTAAGCAAACTAAGCCGCGAATCGCGGCGTGTCAATTAGAACATGGCGATACTGTTACGAGCAATTACCGAGACACCTTACCGTAACAATTTCATTGCGGCCCCGTCAACGGCGCTGTTATGTCTGACACAACACGCCTAAGAGCCGGCGGCCGCGTCGTCGTAATGTGTCATATTTAGTTTCGCTAATGTGTCGGTGTTAAGTTTAAACGAAGCGGACTTCATATTATTAAGCGTGGCCTCGTTGCTAATGATTTCATTTGAAATTATAAATGAAATATGATGTTTTGAATATAAATTTGAGTTATTTTTCTCTGGAATCTGGAATCAACTGGCTAGGGCCGACATTTCTGTCTATCAGTGTCAGACTGATTGTATCTACAAGTATAAGGTTCAACTTTTGTAGGTTTTGGTGCTTCTAATTAAAATCTCAGTTAAAACACGAGCGTAATTAGTAAAAAAATATTTCTTAATGTGCCTTCCTGTATGTGTAAATGAGGTGACTAAAATTGTTTTCTCAAATCCTATTAAGTCTTAATTAACTGGTTTTAGATAGACTTAGAATTAAACGAATATGTACATTAAAATACGTTTTTAAGTACGTTCCCATAAATCGAACTTGGGGTAGAATATTTTTAAGGTCCGTACCTCAAAAGGAAAATCGTCAACATATAAAGTCACTCACACGTCCGTCTGTCCGTTTGTCACGGACGTTTTCTCCGATACTGCTTGATCACAACAGTTAATACGTATAAATAGTTAATTCATATAAATTTTAGTGAGCGAGTTAATCACACGAATTTTTATTAATTCCATATATATATCTACTCTTAATTTGAGTTATCGACTGGGGGGGGGGGCGTTAGAAGGGTTTCAAAAATATAATTTTTATAATTTTTGGGTATTCTTCTTCTTCATAGATATACTGAACACATGAAAAAAACCTCCCCCCACTACCCTTATTCCCGAAGAACTGAACCTAAAATACCAAAAAGAGTTTTTGAAAATCAACGCAAAGTTTGTAGGAAAAATATAACAATGATTCTAGATCTTATATTTTTCGGAATATTCCCGAGAAAGTACATGTCGCCCCTAATTAATTTTATTTATTATTATTAAATATTTATTTCGCTGTGAGGTCTATTACAGTGATTACTAATGATGACCAAATAAAATACAATCGTTAGGTGCATTTAGTAGGAAACTCTTTTGTTAGAGCTTGCAAATAATACCGGAACTCCTTAATATTGCAGTGAAATCGTTGGTTATAACACATAATACACAAGTCGTATAACAACATTATAATATATAACAATTTAGTTTTTAAACTATAATAAAATAAATTTTCCTAGTTTGATCAACGCTTCAGATAGTTGAGCCATATTTATTTCTGAACTTTTACTATATCATCATCCGTTATTCGGAAATATTTAACTTAATTTTTTTTATCTTTATTCTGTTTTTAACTTTTTAATGTGTTTTGTTTGCTTATCTTGATTTTATTACATTTATTCAATGACTGGAGTCATTTCTTATGGTCCACTTTACCAATTTGAAACCAGCAATGGTTAAGTCTAGTGATTTAGGCAAACAATACTACAAAAATATCAGTCTAAGGAATTAGAATCCGGACTTAAATGTTACTTAAATGATTAAAAACAGCAGATCCTCAAGTCTCATGACTTAGGTAGGAAATACACTCACAGGGTCAGGACTAAGAAATTGAAATATGTAGTTCTATAACAAAGTTTCTGATTGAAAGTCATAATATTAATTTTAAAACAGCAGATCCTTAAGTGTCATGATTGAGGCAGATAGCACCTCACAGTTAGTACTGAGGAATTGGAATCTGGATTTCAATGACAGAATCGCTGCTTGTGATCCACGATACTACTTAAAAACAACACATCTACAAGTCTCACGGTTCAGACAGGCAGTTCATGTGCAGCATCAGGATTTAAGAACTAAAGGTTGAAATTATCATATTGTTGTATCGTCATTGGGGCTTTTAATACGAGTACGAAGTTTTATGAGAATCGGTTATGGAGAAATACGGAATTAGAAATTAAATAATAGTGCGACCTAAATATGCTCAAAAAACACTAAGCTTTTAATTAGTTTGTAATGTCAACCCTCTCCGCTCATCATTTTTTTACGAAATAAACGGTATAGCAAAACTGGACATCTTTATGCGTTACGGAAACAGCGTGAATTTAGAGTGTATAGGAACAAGCCTAAACTATTTTTTTACGGGAAACCGCTTTATTATTAAGTATATAAAGTACTAATAATATAGAAAATTAAAATAAAAACGTTTTTGGGAAAACTGAATTTTTTAATTTTTTTCTATATAAGTATTTAAGGTTTTTAACAAAATTAACATGTAATCGATTTCCAAGAACTTTGATTTCAAATTCGATTTTGGGGCGGATATGACACTTCCTAAACTCTCTCTACAAAACGTAAAAAAGATGTTTAAACTGTTATACTTTATTCATCTCTTCAGCTGAGACTATAAAAGAGTATGACACATTGGAGAATGAGATTGAATTTTATTTGTAATCCATATAATATATAACTTTTTAGCGCCTTAACTATAATTATCGTGTTAGTTTTAATTATTGAAAATAAAATTATGACATTAACTCGTTTAAATCCTATTTCTATTTCACTGAGAATACATTTTGTTTATTATGCAATAAATACCCTTATCTGTTTTAAAACTACCCTTTCTATTTTCAGTCGTCAAACGGATTACTTCTTCAGTTCCATTATATATAAACTATTATAATAACAGCTGCGTTGAGTACTTTAAATATACTTATTGAAATTATGTTACAGAACTTTAAATTTACGTAAACTTGAAAATATCGTACCCAGTAGAAAGTGGGAATTAGGTGAAGAAAAGCTAAAGAATTGAAAAGTTGTAAATCCATTATAATAATTATGGAGGTAAAAGTCTAAGGATTGAGTATACGCCCATACTTCGCGTATGGAAAAGTTTGCCAATTTTTGACATAATTTTTGTAAGAAAATGGTTACGTGTGACGTCAAAATATGTAAAAACTATAGCGGAAAAACATGTGAAGCTAAAAACACTGTCGCTTATCATACAAAGTACATATAATAACATTTTAAAAAAAAACATAGTCTGTACATTGAATATTTTTAAGTAAAACTAACTAAAACCTATCAAAGACACGCTACTAAGCATAAGACAACAGTTCCTAGAATTCTTATCAATTTGTCTGTTTGTCTGTGCGCACCTTCTTTGTGCACGCTAATCTCAGCATCGGAACCTGAACCGATTTTGATGCGATTTTCAGTGATGTATTTAGATTAGATTGGGCTAACATTTGGCTTCATTTAAACCGGTTCACAAATAAAAAAGATACGTCAATCTTTAGTTTCCAGTCGTTGTGCACGCTATATCAGAACCAGCCGAACCGATTTGGCTACCAACGCCATCTATTAGTGTTTTTGTAAACTTAATGCTCATAAAGTTCGGAAAAAAAAATAGAAAAAGGAAAACAAAAAATATCCTAATAACTTTTCTTACTCTGATTCCACACGAATGAAGTCGCGGGCATAGCTAGTTGTAATATATAAGTATATTTACGGTAACCAATTCATCATAATTCCAATTTAATAAAATGTCATGTAACGACCCGTACATCGATAATTTTAATTTAAAAAATATGATACAATTATTTATATTGTATGGTATATTAAATATTTCTATAATATAAATTGTTTATTACATTAATTTTTAGATATTAACTTTTTGGTATGTACAATCACATAGCAATTACAAATTTTGATGCAGAGTTATATTCAAGGTACTGAATATATTTGTTGATGATGTTAATTGGATTGTTGAAAACCACTCAGTTAAATGCCTATATAAGATTTTGGTTATAGTAATAATTATATATCAGTGACATAATTTTTGATGGAAATATATCTCGAGGAAAATGTTTTGTTATGTTTAATGACATACTTTATTATAAACAAAATATGAATTAAAAAGATATAAAATATTTCCCGTTATGCTATCAGAGCAAAAAATAAAATACAATTATTTATAACAAATCGGGATTAATTTAGCAAATAGCACTCAAATTTCTCATCTCACTCTTGTGTTAAAATTTCGAATTCGGAAAGAGCTCAACCTCTTTTGTTTATGTGATAACATATGTTTATATTAAGTAAGTCCTAAATTTATTTTTATATGAATATGAGTAGATAAGATATGTTTATATTAAGTAAGTCCTAAATTTATTTTTATGTGAGTATGAGTAGATAAGATATGTTTATATTAAGTAAGTCCTAAATTTATTTTTATGTGAGTATGAGTAGATAAGATATGTTTATATTAAGTAAGTCCTAAATTTATTTTTATATGAGTATGAGTAGATAAGATATGTTTATATTAAGTAAGTCCTAGATTTATTTTTATATGAGTATGAGTAGATAAGATATGTTTATATTAAGTAAGTCCTAAATTTATTTTTATATGAGTATGAGTACATAAGATATGTTTATATTAAGTAAGTCCTAAATTTATTTTTATATGAGTATGAGTAGATAAGATATGTTTATATTAAGTAAGTCCTAAATTTATTTTTATATGAGTATGAGTAGATAAGACATGTTTATATTAAGTAAGTCCTAGATTTATTTTTATATGAGTATGAGTAGATAAGATATGTTTATATTAAGTAAGTTCTAGATTTATTTTTATATGAGTATGAGTAGATAAGATATGTTTATATTAAGTAAGTCCTAAATTTATTTTTATATGAGTATGAGTAGATAAGACATGTTTATATTAAGTAAGTCCTAGATTTATTTTTATATGAGTATGAGTAGATAAGATATGTTTATATTAAGTAAGTCCTAGATTTATTTTTATATGAGTATGAGTAGATAAGATATGTTTATATTAAGTAAGTTCTAGATTTATTTTTATATGAGTATGAGTAGATAAGATATGTTTATATTAAGTAAGTCCTAGATTTATTTTTATATGAGTATGAGTAGATAAGATATGTTTATATTAAGTAAGTCCTAAATTTATTTTTATATGAGTATGAGTAGATAAGATATGTTTATATTAAGTAAGTCCTAGATTTATTTTTATATGCGTATGAGTAGATAAGATAGGTTTATATTAAGTATGTCCTAGATTTATTTTTATATGAGTATGAGTAGATAAGATATGTTTATATTAAGTAAGTCCTAGATTTATTTTTATATGAGTATGAGTAGATAACATATGTTTATATTAAGTTAGTCCTAGATTTATTTTTATATGAGTATGAGTAGATAAGATATGTTTATATTAAGTATGTCCTAGATTTATTTTTATATGAGTATGAGTAGATAAGATATGTTTATATTAAGTAAGTCCTAAGTTTATTTTTATATGAGTATGAGTAGATAAGATATGTTTATATTAAGTAAGTCCTAGATTTATTGTTATATGAATATGAGTAGATAAGATATGTTTATATTAAGTAAGTCCTAGATTTATTTTTATATGAGTATGAGTAGATAACATATGTTTATATTAAGTTAGTCCTAGATTTATTTTTATATGAGTATGAGTAGATAAGATATGTTTATATTAAGTAAGTCCTAGATTTATTTTTATATGAGTATGAGTAGATAAGATATGTTTATATTAAGTAAGTCCTAGATTTAGTTTTATATGAGTATGGGTAGATAAGATATGTTTATATTAAGTAAGTCCTAGATTTATTGTTATATGAATATGAGTAGATAAGATATGTTTATATTAAGTAAGTCCTAAATTTATTTTTATATGAGTATGAGTAGATAAGACATGTTTATATTAAGTAAGTCCTAGATTTATTGTTATATGAATATGAGTAGATAAGATATGTTTATATTAAGTAAGTCCTAAATTTATTTTTATATGAGTATGAGTAGATAAGACATGTTTATATTAAGTAAGTCCTAGATTTATTGTTATATGAATATGAGTAGATAAGATATGTTTATATTAAGTAAGTCCTAAATTTATTTTTATATGAGTATGAGTAGATAAGACATGTTTATATTAAGTAAGTCCTAGATTTATTTTTATATGAGTATGAGTAGATAAGATATGTTTATATTAAGTAAGTTCTAGATTTATTTTTATATGAGTATGAGTAGATAAGATATGTTTATATTAAGTAAGTCCTAGATTTATTTTTATATGAGTATGAGTAGATAAGATATGTTTATATTAAGTAAGTCCTAGATTTATTTTTATATGAGTATGAGTAGATAACATATGCTTATATTAAGTTAGTCCTAGATTTATTTTTATATGAGTATGAGTAGATAAGATATGTTTATATTAAGTAAGTTCTAGATTTATTTTTATATGAGTATGAGTAGATAAGATATGTTTATATTAAGTAAGTCCTAGATTTATTTTTATATGAGTATGAGTAGATAAGATATGTTTATATTAAGTATGTCCTAGATTTATTTTTATATGAGTATGAGTAGATAAGATATGTTTATATTAAGTAAGTCCTAAATTTATTTTTATATGAGTATGAGTAGATAAGATATGTTTATATTAAGTAAGTCCTAGATTTATTGTTATATGAATATGAGTAGATAAGATATGTTTATATTAAGTAAGTCCTAGATTTATTTTTATATGAGTATGAGTAGATAACATATGTTTATATTAAGTTAGTCCTAGATTTATTTTTATATGAGTATGAGTAGATAAGATATGTTTATATTAAGTAAGTCCTAGATTTATTTTTATATGAGTATGAGTAGATAAGATATGTTTATATTAAGTAAGTCCTAGATTTAGTTTTATATGAGTATGGGTAGATAAGATATGTTTATATTAAGTAAGTCCTAGATTTATTGTTATAAGAATATGAGTAGATAAGATATGTTTATATTAAGTAAGTCCTAAATTTATTTTTATATGAGTATGAGTAGATAAGACATGTTTATATTAAGTAAGTCCTAGATTTATTGTTATATGAATATGAGTAGATAAGATATGTTTATATTAAGTAAGTCCTAGATTTATTGTTATATGAATATGAGTAGATAAGATATGTTTATATTAAGTAAGTCCTAAATTTATTTTTATGTGAGTATGAGTAAATAAGATATGTTTATATTAAGTAAGTCCTAAATTTATTTTTATATGAGTATGAGTAGATAAGACATGTTTATATTAAGTAAGTCCTAGATTTATTTTTATATGAGTATGAGTAGATAAGATATGTTTATATTAAGTAAGTTCTAGATTTATTTTTATATGAGTATGAGTAGATATGTTTATATTAAGTAAGTCCTAGATTTATTTTTATATGAGTATGAGTAGATAAGATATGTTTATATTAAGTAAGTCCTAAATTTATTTTTATATGAGTATGAGTAGATAAGATATGTTTATATTAAGTAAGTCCTAGATTTATTTTTATATGAGTATGAGTAGATAAGATAGGTTTATATTAAGTATGTCCTAGATTTATTTTTATATGAGTATGAGTAGATAAGATATGTTTATATTAAGTAAGTCCTAGATTTATTTTTATATGAGTATGAGTAGATAACATATGTTTATATTAAGTTAGTCCTAGATTTATTTTTATATGAGTATGAGTAGATAAGATATGTTTATATTAAGTAAGTTCTAGATTTATTTTTATATGAGTATGAGTAGATAAGATATGTTTATATTAAGTAAGTCCTAGAATTATTTTTATATGAGTATGAGTAGATAAGATATGTTTATATTAAGTATGTCCTAGATTTATTTTTATATGAGTATGAGTAGATAAGATATGTTTATATTAAGTAAGTCCTAAATTTAATTTTATATGAGTATGAGTAGATAAGATATGTTTATATTAAGTAAGTCCTAGATTTATTGTTATATGAATATGAGTAGATAAGATATGTTTATATTAAGTAAGTCCTAGATTTATTTTTATATGAGTATGAGTAGATAACATATGTTTATATTAAGTTAGTCCTAGATTTGTTTTTATATGAGTATGAGTAGATAAGATATGTTTATATTAAGTAAGTCCTAGATTTATTTTTATATGAGTATGAGTAGATAAGATATGTTTGTATTAAGTAAGTCCTAGATTTAGTTTTATATGAGTATGGGTAGATAAGATATGTTTATATTAAGTAAGTCCTAGATTTATTTTTATATGAGTATGAGTAGATAACATATGTTTATATTAAGTAAGTCCTAGATTTATTTTTATATGAGTATGAGTAGATAACATATGTTTATATTAAGTAAGTCCTAGATTTATTTTTATATGAGTATGAGTAGATAAGATATGTTTACATTAAGTAAGTCCTAGATTTATATTGAAAATATTTAGTTTCTTCACCTAAACGCGTTGTCATACAACGAAATCTAGATCATGGTAAAAAATTTAAATAAAGTAGAGATAATACTACATCACATAGTTTCATTTAATTGTCTACTAAATTAATTTTTTACGATATGCCTCAATAATATATTAAAACAAAACACAGAAGCTATCTTTGCTAATAGCCTACCTGAAGATGTTGTAATACAGCGAAACCTAGGTCGTGGTAAAGAACTTAAAGAAAGTAGAAATAATACTACATCACGTAGTTTCATTTAATTGTGAATAATGAATTTCTACAAAATTAACGCCAAATATATTCAATATTTAAAAAACAGATTATTGTGTTGTCATCTCTCTTACTCAGCTAGAAACTCTATTGTCCAAATGCTGATATTATGGATTTCTTTGTATTTCTCTTCTTTCTTCCTATATTTTAGGGGCGAGTTAGGTTTCCACATAAAATGCGTTTACTCCTCCTACATACTTACCTACATAATATTAAACTTGTTTAATCGTTTTTAAAAAGAAGGAGATTTTCATTTGACACTTTCTTCTTTTTTATTAATAAAAAAATATTTCTTCCATAAGTTTACGTTTTACAAGAATGTATTTATTTAGATAAAAGGAGTTCATCGCCGAGTTGTACTTGTTAATTGCACTGGACCAATGAGGTTAACTAACGCACGCACCTGTCGGTCGTTGGCTGGGTGATCATTAATCATATATTTTAATAGCATCCTTATGAGCTCTTCGGTACTTCGGAAAACACGTTAAACCAGTGGTCCCAGCTGCTGTTATTAGGTAACAGTCGTTATAAGAAAACTAGTCCTGTAAGGATCCTGTTTTCCCTTATGAGTTGGAAAGATCAGATGGCGGTTGCTTCGTATAAAAACCAGCGCCCCGGCCAGTATCCAATGAGGAAAATACGGGACCCGATAAAAAGGATATGGGATAGCTCCGAGTCGAAAAAAGTAATACTGAGTTACATAATTGTTTTTGCAAGCAACAAAAATAATCTGTTAGTTGCCCATCGTAGTTCGTATAAAGTACACACAGAATAAAACTAATAAAACCGGCCAAGTCCGTGTACACATGAAATAGGGTTCAAACTAATTCTGTTAATCTGCATCAACAATTTCAAAAAGTACAATTTGTAAAGGTGTACTTTTTGAAATTGTTGATGCAGATTAACAGAATTAGTTTTAATTGAAAGTTCTAATCCAGACGTTACCAAAAATTTTGGCCCCGTAGCACACTTGGCGATTTATTTTTTTTCCTTAGAACCCCTGCCTGAATAATATTGAATTTCCATATTAATAGCAAACAATTTTATCACAGTTTACATAATTTGCTCACTTGATTTTTGTAGATTGGACAAATGAAAAAAAATTAAAAACATGTATAAGTTTCATATAAACTTGTAAAAATCTGCACATGAACATATAAAAGCAAACAATAAAGCATATCCTTAAATAATTTTGAAAAATAATAGTTAAATCATTTAACTAATACATTTATGGTAAAGACAATCTGTGTTAAATGTATTATATTATTTGCAGAACATCTAAACGATGTCCGCTTCCATACAGCTTATGAACCTCCATATCTTTTTCAACCCTTGGTTTTGCTCACTTTGGAAATCATTGCTCTAATCTTTATATTATTATTTTTTTTAAATACACTTTGAAACTTATGGTTTCGTAAGCAAAAGCTAAAAACAAATAAAAAATCAACCCCCTAGATAGACTCACACATCACTTTGAAACTTATAATTTGGTGAACAAAAGCTAAAAACGAATAAAAAACTAACCTCTTAGGTAGAATCACACATCACTTTGAAACTTATAATTTCGTGAACAAAAGCTGAAAACAAATAAAAAATCAATCCCTTAGATAGAATCACACATCACTTTGGAATTTATTGCTTCGTAAACAAAACCTAAAAACAAATAAAAACCAACCCCTTAAGAAGAATCCCACGTCACTTTCTTTTTTTATTGTTTCGTCAACAAGACCTAAGTCTAACAATAAATTAAGAAAAGAAGAAAAGAAGAATACTTTCTTTATACTACTACTACTACCAAAGAAAGTAAAAATAATACTACATCGCGTAGTTTCATTTAATTGCGAAAAACAAATAAATAAACAAAGATACCTTTGTCTGATAAAAATACCTAAAATGTTAGCTCCAATTCTAAGGTGATTTTTTATAACAATCTATATTCATTGGTTCTGAAACCTGCACAATCGGTTTTCGGCAAAATATTATATATTGAAGTACTTAAATATGTATATATATATATATATATATATATATAAATATATATATACATATATATATATATATATATATTTATATAAGCACTCCAATTATATTATAATTAAGTATATGTGCCCACATATATTAACGTAAATATCTCAATAACTATTTTATTAAAAGTCACTATCTTTACGTAGAAAACTACCTGAAAAATTTTAATTTTTTTCAATTTATTTACTACCTAAAGTTATGAAGAAATAATTTTTAAGACCCTTATAACTAGCCCTTTCAAACGGTACCCCACACCAGGTGTGGAATTTAAAAAAAAATCTATAGTACTCAAGTTGCCTCCCACCAAAATTTTCCATTTAGCCTTTGAGATTTTTTCTAAATTAGCTATAGAGATATGCGCCAGTTAATATATTTTATTACTATGAAAAGTTTCTTCCTCAAGGGATTTTCGCGAAAAACGGCGGTGACAGACGGACAGACGGAAACGTGAGTGACTATATGAGAATTCTGCTTTTTCTTTTCTAGTACAAAATCCTAAAAATTGTCAATTTATTCATATTTTCCCCAATTAATTTCATGTAAAGCTTTTTCCGCCTTTATTTTTTGGTATAAATAAAGTTTTCATAAATAAAAAAAAAACACTAGTATCTGGTTGTGGCCGGACTTATATGACTAATTTGCGATATATTTAAATAAAGTTTAGGAGAATCAACACATCTAAGCTCGCGGCGGACAATACGCTGTCACTCGAATATCAACTGTCAAGTGAATGTTTGGGTATATGATTAAGTTGTAGAACAAGACATGAAAAAATAAATTAAAATATCCTTCTAAGACAGACAGCTGGCCAGAAACAAATGGATTTGGTAATAGCGACCCGTTATTCGTTTATATAAATCATATTTTTTAATTATTCTATTCTAATATGTGATTAGTTGAAATTATATTATATTACATCTTAAGTTACAAAGATTCTTATGGATTTTGAGTGAAATTGTGTAAAACAATACTTCTATAAAGGCAACAAAATTGCAATTAATTAATAACAACATTTTGAAAAAAATTAATAACGGGAAGGTCAAAAAAAGAAAACAAATTGATTATAAAATTCCAAGAAGTAACTCCGAAAATCGATCAACTAACAGAGTTACTAAAAATCTATCTTAAACGATAGAGCGCCTTGAACGTTCTGAAAGAGCCTACATCCAGTATAGCGGTGAGTGCACACAACCCTTTCCCCCTACGTTATCTGACCCCAGTTTAGGCTGTTTGACTACGTTACGTTTGCTGTGCACCTGTGTTGTATCCACCCAGGTCGATGCTGCAAATGATAATTATTAGGTTCTATTGCCACTACAAACTCGCAAACTTGCATTTCCTCTTCATTATATTAGTGTAGATAAATATAGGTTTAATAGGATGCAATTACTGATGTGAACATTTTTCCTAAATTGTCATAGGCGTCATCCTGATTTTAAATCTGTAATACTACTGCGATAATCACCTGAGTACCAAGTGATTACTATGAAAATACATCACAAATATTTCAAGATAATATATACGACTAACAAACAAATTTAGAATAAAACTTATCTCAGAAAATAAATAAACTGTACAACTACGTTACGCACTTGGTGTCTTAAATAGTGGAAAGCGATTCGTTCCTGTACTGCAGTACCACCTTGGTATTACTGCAGCACCAACTTGGTATTTTTGCAGAATTCCGTTGCGTTATACTTCAGGTTAATTTAAAAAATTCTAACTTAAATTTAAAAAGACATTCGCCATCGAGGACCTAGCACCCTCAAGCTAAACTTTCTATGAGTTTTAAATATATACAAAAAGCTTTAGATAGGATAATGGCAATAATTTTAATTTATATATATATATATATATATATATATATATATGTATACATATATATATATATGTATATATATATATATATATATATATATATATATATATAAATATATATATATATATATATATATATATATATATATATATATATATATATATCGTTATTTAGTGTCAATTCCTGTAGCAATGATTGGTTTGTGTCACTTCACATTTGTGTCACTTTAAGTGACACAAATTTGAAGCATTTACAAACCAATTTTTTCATCATTTCAAATAACAAAATCTTTAACTCGTAGTTTTAATAGCCTTTGTTGCCAGGGTTACATTTCTAACGATGTTTAGAAGAAATACACAAACAATTTATAATAAACATTTAAATATACCATTTTCACGATCCAAACTTCTTATTTGCTACTTAATGTTACATAAGTATTTTGTATAATTTCTTAAATATCGGTAAGAAGCCCCTATTATTTCACGTCATATCAAGGAGAGATATTGCAGATATAGCTCTCGTAATACCTAATCATTGCATATAAAGTATGTAATCATGTATGTCTACGCCTCGTCTTTATACGACTCTATTCAATTACCACAGAATGCTGCAAATTGTAGGGCGTCGCAAGCGTCTCCTTAATGTTATGTAATAATAGCTAGTTTCCTTTATCTTTTTAAGTATTGGAATGAAGTGGACTTGATATTGTAGAGATTATTTCTAGCGAAAGACACAAAGACAAGGAATCAGCGAAATACCCATAGACGAAAACGGAGAGTGAAAATTGTTTTTTTACAATTTTCCAACTCGAGACTGAAATTGGAAATTTTCGCTTTCACTGACAGAACTTGTAAAATAATAATAAGAATGTGCGCCTCACGAATCACATGGCAGAAATAAAACTTGCACCATTATTTTAAAAGGCCATGTAAAACGGTAATCATTAACACAGCCAGTGCAGCTTATTGTTTTATATCGTACATTTTTAATTAAAATACTATAAAACAATAAGCTGCACTGGCTGTGATAATGATTACCGTTTTACATGGCCTTATTTCAAAATCATTTCAACAGACTTATGACTGTTTATTAACTTAAATAGTCGAGTTTGTCAACTTAAACACTTACGATAAACAATATAATTTTATTAATTGTAGATAATAATTTAAATAGTCATTCAGTCTACTTTATTGTCGTAGTGGGCGTATTCACGGATTTTTGCAGCTCAGGAATGTAGTTGTTTTCGCGGTGCTTTGCTTCTGTTGGTTTCATTGTGAGAAACTCAACCGTTGAACACTACTTCGAAGCTTTTATGAGATCTAACCATCATACCACTTGACATTTTGCTGTCTCTAGTCTCTTAATTACACTATCTCGAAGCTTTTATGAGATCTAACCATCATGCCACGTGACTTTTGCTGTCTCCAGTCTCTTAATTACACTATCTTTAAGCTTTTATGAGATCTAACCAACATGCAACGTGACCTTTTGCTGTCTCTAGTCTCTTAATTACACTGTCTGGAAGCTTTTATGAGATCTAACCATCATGCCACGTGACCTTTTGCTTTTTCTAGTCTCTTCATTACATACTACTCCATGAACTTATCTTTACGTGTTGTGGCCAAAGAATTTAAGTATCCATGTCTGAACTGTAAATGAAACTCTTTATTTAATGTTATAAAAGTGGATATAATTTTTTAAAGTTTCAAAAGTAAAAAGATTGTTCAAATTGACTATGACGTATCCACAAAATTAACAGGTTTTGCAACGAAACAATTTGTTAAGATACTAACAATTTATATTACATCTTAAAAGAATCCAAGACACTTCTCATCTCAAATTGTCTATTTTCCGAAATAAAAGTAATCCAACTATCTGAAGTTGATATCCGTCCGCATATTCGTTCAGGCGACCGTGATGGAAGGTTCACAGGGGAACAGTTGTAGTCACACTCGTAGGACTTCATATGAAAAAAGTTTATGAAATTACATACGTGCATGAAATATAGGGAAAAAAATATTATTTAGTTTTCATATATGTTAAAACAATTCAACATTTCAACGAATATTCAGTTTAGAAAGTTTAAAAAGGAATGTTTCATGGTATGATATCTTGCTATTCACTTACATTTGTCCAGCTTCACAAGTCCTATCTATATATAATAGAGCTCGTCAAACATGGAGATGAAATATATATATATATATATATTTATATGCACTGTTATACAGTTTTGCCATGTCCATCTATGTGTCACATCCATTTTACTTGTATACTATTTGTGCTATAACTTTATCAATTTTAATAATTATATATTTTAAATACTAATAACTTAATATCTTTATACATTTATAACTTTATAAATTTGGCACAGTTAATAACACCCAACAAAGTTAAAAGTTAAATCTTAAAATAAAACGTTTTAGGGTACCTCCATGTAGGGGAATAGGGTTGAACTTTTTCATTCGCATCCCTCATTGTATGGTACATCGTTGAACGGGTTTTTTAAAAATACTCACAGGGTATGTCATTAACGCTTTTTCGATACAGGGATTCGTTTACGAAATATTTAGCTTTATAATGGTAATGGTAGAGTTACGTGTCCCCAAACCCTGCAGCCAAACTGCTGTTTTTGGATCTGTAATAGTTAGTTACTTTACATAATGAAGTTAAAAGGAAAATTATCAAAGCTAAGTAAGCTTCACCACTTTAGGCTATCACCCTCGTAGAGCAAACTCTACGGTACTTAACAAGTTCATTTTATATATCTACTCAATTTCCAATTCCCCACAACTTACAACTTATTTCAGATGGGATTCTAAATATCACCAAAGATCTATATTACAAACACGAATTTAAAATAACCTAATTTATTGCGTGATAACTCATAATAAAAAGCATAGACATAGTTTTATTCGATATGGGTACATAAAAAACACCCAGTCAAGTTAATTTACAGGAACTAAATATAGCATAATGAAAAAAACAGTGAGCCGTCACGGGACGCCTGGCAGATGTGAAACATCGTGTTCGTACAAGTAATATGCATAAAAGACAAGATTATTACAGGAACTAAATATCGCATAATGAAAAAATAAAATATAACGAATTTCTTACAGAAAATGGTGACTTTATTTAATAAACCTTTATTTACAATTAATACAAAAATAATAAAGCACAGATTATGTGTACCGTAGTAAACAACAGCGTCGAACTGAGTGAGGAGGGGGTCGCGTAGTCGGTTGCGCATGGCGACACGTCGCCATGCCGTACACTCTATTACATATAGACTATATATATATATATATATATACCTTAGTATAGCGTGGCGACCCGTCGCCACGGCAAGCGTCGCCACGCCAACGATCCGGTTTATACCTGCGCCTATAGATGTTTCACATCAAAAATAAAGTATTATGAATTTCTTACAGAAAATGGTGACTTTATTTAATAAACCTTTATTTGCAATTAATACAAAAATAATAAAGCACAGGTTATGTGTACCGTAGTAAACAACAGCGTCGAACTGAGAGAGGAGGGGGTCGCGTAGTCGGTTGCGCATGGCGACACGTCGCCATACCGAACACTCTACTACATATAGACTATATATATACCTTAGTATATCGTGGCGACCTGTCGCCACGCCAACGATCCGGTTTATACCTGCGCCTATAGATGTTTCACATTAAAAACAACAATATATACCATTAAATACATCAATCAGATACGATTCGGAAACGGGACAGATAAATTTAAAGAAAAGTTAAATGAAACACATTTTGTTTTAGCAATAATTCATTTAATACTAAATAATTAACATTTTTACTAAATTATATAAAGGTCAATACAACGTAAATGTCATTATCATGTAAATATAAGATATTCACGAAAATGTCGTCAAAAGTAAACCATATCGCCAGTAATGTAGAAGAAACAATAACAATGCAATGTTTAAATGTCAAAAGTCAACTAAAAAAGGACATTGTTAAAATATCGTCAAAGTAAACCATATAGAAAATATCGTCAAAAGTAAACCATATCGCCAATAAAGTAGAAGAAATCATAACAATGCAATGTTTAAATGTCAAAAGTCGACAAAAAAGGACATTATTAAAATATAATAATAACACTGCAAAATGTCAAAACTGAAAAGTTACAATCATAATAACTGAATTAATAACAATGGAAATTGTAACTAGCTAATGCTTCGTTTACTGTATAATAAGCTTTTTCTTCAGGCATGTTCTTCACTCTACTCTGAAAACCTTTAAAAATTTTAATTAACTATTAAAATTGGGCAATCTAAAAAAAAATTATAACCTTTAGCTCATATAATAACCTTTTGAGACCCTGCATACTCTCTGCTTAATGGTTGTAATGCTATGCCTGTACATAGTATTATATTCGTCTTCATCAGAATTTAAAGAAACATTATTAATATGCACTAGGCATAATCATGATCTCCATGCTTCGAAACGTCTCACTAGATAAGTCTCTAGATTTAGACGTGCTAAATATCGAATTGAGCGTTTCTGAAAGGTAAATATTATATTTAAGCCTACCGCTGTACCCCGTATAAGCAACCCTTAAGTCATTATGTTATGGAAATAATAATGAATGAATTTTTTTGGTAATTAAAAAACATACCGTTTTGGATAAGAGGATGAACATAAGTATGTATATTCACTGTACATATATTTACATAGCAAGTTAGTAATGTCTTAATGTTGGAAATAATTTTAAAATTACAACGCCATTTTGTCTCTTTCTCACTCGAACGAATATGTGGGTTCTAGGTGGTTAGGTTATGTTGCTGAAAATTTCATCATGCACGTACTTCCTAGGTCTTTCCCAGATTATGACGTGAAAACGTCTATTTGCTCGTTAAGTATCTGATAGCCGGTCGGAACTTTCTCATGTTACAAAATATATAAAGATTTCAATCGCTAATAACTACGAGACTGTTAATGCGTTAACAATGGTTGAACCCACAACGAATAGAGAATACACAACAAACACAGGCAGATGCCTGTGTTTGTTGTGCTTTTTTACTTGTAATGTCATTGAACTGCTGTAGTTGCATGCACGTGATTATTGCGAATTAGCCTTGTTAAAAAATTATATATTAGTATAGCGTGAAAAATCTTTATCTAAGATGTTAATTTGAGCGTTATTCTGAAGATCTTGAAAAGCACTACTAGGAGGCAAAGTGAGACAATAAAAATGTTCGCCGAAATGTAAGTAAAAATCTATATAAAATGGAAAATTAGAAAAAAATTAAAGATGTTTTATATAAATTGTAAATATATTTGAATTATAAAGAAAATGCAAATCACAGGAAATCTCACGTCGTAAAGGATTAAAAAAAACCTAAAAAGTCTAAGGCCAAGAAGATACGAGAGTTACAGCAGCATCGAAAAGGAAATGAAAAAAACGACGCAAAGCGATTACGTAGTTGGCCAATCGGGCTATATGAATCATAAATATGCTCGGAATTATATACCACCCAAATCAGAGGAAACCTCACCTCAAAAGGAAACTAAGAAACCCGAAAAGTCCAGGGCCGAGCAAATCAGGGTCGAAAGCTACGACTGGGTCTAAATAGAAATGAAAAAAGACACAAAACGAATACGTAGTTGGTCCATCGGCATACAGCGTCCAGTAACAGTCCAAACGTTCAGGGATCATGGCGAGGCATCGTTGGACCCCAATACAGAAAACTGCGATAATATAGAAATCGTTAGCAATGTGAAAGTGCCCAACGAGTATTTTTATTGCGATCACCAAATATCGTCGTGTTGTCATCGTCGGAATGCGCATACGTCAATGGAAGATGCTACGGTAGACTACAATCTTATTGAGCACGAAATCATTCGTGCAATCGAGGCTGAATGTGCTCCATTCCTGCTGGACTCCCATTGAAAGACGCACTGCAGACTATTGGGTGCGGCAAACCCGAAGGTGTAAGCGAACGCAGTTTCTAGAGAAATTATTAGTTAATATACTAAAAGGAAACACTTGTTGTGATTTCATCCCGACATTTTCACAAAAAGTTTAAGGTGCGTACCCGAACTGCGCCTTTCGGAGTTTTTTTCTTATTTTTTTAAATGATAAAAAGATAAAACAACGACTTTTCACTATTTTTTAAAGTTGTCTTTTAAAAAACGTTACATATATATATATATATATATATATATATATATGTGTGTGTGTGTGTGTGTGTGTGTGTGCAATTTCTAATTTGGTAGAGTTGAAAATAAAGAGAATCTCTCCCGTCCTCTAAAATTGTCTCTAAAATCATATATTAAAACAAACATCAAACTGATCCGATAAATGCTTTGTGTTTCAAGTTTTCTTTCGAAACACTAACAACCAGGACAACGTTCTCAGAAGAAGCAAAATAAATATAACGGTAACTTCAAGTACTTCGCAGTCAAGGCAGTCCTATTCTCCACCGTTCTTCACACTGCAACCATTCCGCTCGGACGAGAATGTAACAGGAGACGCTGCTTGCTGCTACAAAAACAACATACTAGCTTAATTCACTGCGGACATTCCCGGTCCGTCTGTGCAATTACTAAGTAGCCACTGCGTTAGAAAAACAGATGCCAATGTAGGGTTGGTCTACGCGTTTTTATTGTCGACAGTCGAGATGCTGGAAACCATCTTAAATAGCAAGGTCTGTTAAAGACATATTTTAACGACTTAGAGTATTATATTCTTCTATTTACTTCAACTTCTGTAATAAGCAATTCACCATTTTTATGGATTTATTCAGACAAATTCTTGTGACTCTTCGAAAAAAATTTTGTTCCTATATCGTTTAGCCACATGATTTTTCCTTTCCATAACTCTGATTATTAAATCGATAAAATCTGAAAACGATTGACAACAGCCAAATTTAATGTTGTGGTAGATATAATATACAATAAATCTAAACGCAAAGCCCTAACTCTTTCATTTACAGTTCTCTAGCAAAATTCTATAGAAACTAGTCTGCTTTTAACTCACTCCATTTAGGGCTAATTTTTTAAAGAAATTTAGCCCTTTTAGTATTTTGGATGAGATTTAGCTTCCCTTTGTCAAATTTTTTTAAGGTGTGATGATTGACAAAATATCTACTTCAATATTTTATCCAGATTTTAATTTTTCCTTGTACAGTTTTCTTTTCTTTATCTCAAGTTCTTTAGCATATTTAATTTTACCAATAATTGGTCACATTACTCTTGGATCACATTCATCACAATGGTAAATTTGCAGTTATTTGCAAATATCTGTTGCATAGTACAAATATATGTTGCATGTTGATCTAATTTTATAAATGTACTCAATACTTTCGTATACAAAATAAGAAATAGAATGAAATAAACCTGATTTATGGTCTGCCATGTGAATTATCCTATGGGCACATAGTTGTCAACCACGTCTAAAAACTTGGTTTCTTCCTCGAAAAAACACTACATACATGCACAGGTTAAAAATGTATGGAGGCCATTATAAGATAAATGTATGTTCTGACCCTCGTTAAGAGGGACTGATTAATTGTTTGTAGATATACGTATAGATAATAAGAATATTTGCTCATAACAGTTAGAAGTTAAATAGTAACATGTCAAAAGAGACTTTAATAGTCCTACTTGAAAGAAAAATGGAAAATAGAATAGAAACATACCTACTTTTATAGTAAAAAACGAACAAATTTCTACCTCAAAGACAAAATTCCGTCCAATAAAAAAGTAGTTTTTTACCATATATCATAAGTTTTCCAACTACTTGCAAAAGAATATATGTTTCTAAAAGCCAATTTTTTTTTAAATCAAGCAGCTATCACATAAAATATCTTAACTAACCAGAAAAAACCGACCAGTTGCATGTCGGAATACGTATAAAATAGGATTATGTTGACGTCAATACCTTTTGAAATAATTTAAACAATTTCACAATTCACCGAAATAATTTAAAATAAAATTACTTATCAAATTCCAGCGCTTAAAATTATTTTCAATTTTTTTCAAATACACTGTAGAAAAATAAATGGGAAGAGGTTTGAGGATACTTTGAGGTTTAATATTTCACAAACGATGTTTAAAAATGGTAAAAAAACCTTAATTTCATTTTAAATGACCTATCCAAGCCGACGGTGATCGCAAAAAAATTCCGGTCGTTATTTTACATCTATAGGTCGGTACGTACTTCAAAAAAATATTGTTTACTATTTTACTACATATTAACTGACTTGTCCATCCAAAGCGTCTACCTTCAGTTTAATACACATATCGCATATATGGTGCAACAAAGTCACAAAGGCTTAAATCTATTTTTTACATGGGAAGCGTAAAATGTTCCTCCAGTTCCGAACTTTATATAGTGACAGAGACTTACATTTCTATGATTTTACAATCACCAACGGACGTTATAAGAACTAAATTTGCAACATCGTCACATACAACTATTTTTTTAATTTGTTTTGCAGTTACGACGAGTGTGAATGCCTGTTACGCATGTTTTCTGACATATAATTACTTTTTCCTTTTATTTACGATATTGCTGCACCAGACGCAAAGGCATATTACGCGTGTTCCATCACTACTTTCTTATTTTTTGTATTTATAAAATTGCTGCACTATATGCAGAGGCCTATTACGCATATTTTGTGACATATATCTACTTTCTTATTTTTTACATTCACGACATTGCTGCACTAGGTACAGAGGCCTATTGCGCACGTTTTGTGACATACAATCATCTTATTCTTTTTTTCTATTTACGACATTACAGCACCGGACGCAAAGGGCGCATGTTTCATTACATATAACTACTTTCGTATTTTTTTTTGTATTTATAATATTGCTGGACTAGATGCAGAGGCCTATTACGCATATTTTGTGACATATATCTACTTTCTTATTTTGTTTCCATTAACGACATTGCTGCACTAGATGCAGAGACATATCACGCATATTTTGTGACATATAACTACTTTCTTATTTTTTATATTCACGACATTGCTGCACTAGGTACAGAGGCCTATTATGCATGTTTTGTGACATATAATCTTATTTCTTTTCTATTTACGACATTGTTGCACCGAATGCAAAGGCCTATTACGAATGTTCCATTACATATAACTACTTTCGTATTTTTTTTTGTATTTATAATATTGCTGGACTAGATGCAGAGGCCTATTACGCATATTTTGTGACATATATCTACTTTCTTATTTTGTTTCCATTAACGACATTGCTGCACTAGATGCAGAGACATATCACGCATATTTTGTGACATATAACTACTTTCTTATTTTTTATATTCACGACATTGCTGCACTAGGTACAGAGGCCTATTATGCATGTTTTGTGACATATAATCTTATTTCTTTTCTATTTACGACATTGTTGCACCGAATGCAAAGGCCTATTATGAATGTTTCATTAGACGTAACTACTTTCTTTTTTCTTTGTATTTATGACATTGCTGGACTAGATGCAGAGGCCTATTACGCATATTTTGTGACATATATCTACTTTCTTATTTTGTTTCCATTAACGACACTAGATGCAGAGACATATCACGTATGTTTGGTTACATATAACTACTAATAAAAAATAAGAAAGAAAGTCGTAGGTTTTTTGATATATATCAAAGTTCTAATTTTTTTTGTATTTATGACATTACTTTATCGCATGTAGAGAGCTGCTACGCACGTTTCGTAAAATATAACTACTTTCTTCATTATTATAAAGATGTTTTTGTAAAACTGACTGAAAAGTCAAGAATAAATGACCGCAAATATTAAAAAAACGATTTCATTCTTCACCAGAAAAATACGCCTGCTCCTACAGCATTTTCTGAGAAACAGTTTTTGACGGCAAAGACATGAACATACATGCATTAACATCCTCCATATTCAACTGATTTAGCACTGTGAGACTATTATATTGTTCCAAAACTTCAGTGCTTATAGGAACGCGTATTGGGTCAGCTAATACTGTAAAGAAGAAAACGGTGGATGCGTTGAAACAGCTGACAGAAACTAATTTCCTCCATGCCTTCTACTAAGACAAGAAAACGAGAATGCAACAGTGCGTTAATACAAATGGGGAATATATTGAAGGGGACAATTGGGTATTTGACTAATTTTTTTTTATTTCATTAATCATAATTTCAAAGTCCAAGAGTGAAAACATTTTTTAATAATCTTTAAAATTGACCGAGTTATAAAAGTTTAAATTTAACCTTTAGAGAAAGACTGCAATACTGTGTTGTGAGGTCATTTTTAATATTGCACATTATATTCTACGAGAGGAAAAGAGACATACCCAACTCTAAGAGAGAGAGAAAAGGGATATACCCAACTCTAACTGTATCTTTAAATTTTTTTTATTTTTTTCAAGACTGGTTTTAATTAACTTATATTTCACAATATTGTACGAAAAATATCAAAATTTAGAATGAGTCAACTACCGTATTGTTAAATTTGAAACATATGTAAATAAAGACTTTTTTTAATCAGTACTGTTATTTAATGGACACAATTTCGTACATAGATCGATGTATGTTATATATAGATGGATATATGCATAATATTTGCCCACGAGAAATTCGTTGAATGAATAAATATGTGCAACGTGAGCGATATGTCTGTAACCTCATAACATGAGTTGCCTCTTCCTCACCAGCCGTGGGAATGAGATTTGATGACGACGCGGGCAGTAAATATATATGTGCAAGTGCTCATAGTGTTTTGTTATGATTGATGGAAGCGAATGTCTGTGACAGCGTTGAGTTAGCGCTTGTGTCTATAGAATGAACTGTGCAAAGAATTTTATGTCTATAAGCTATTTTTTTCCTTAATACAGTTTTTTAATACACTGTCATTCAAGTAGTAGATAATTACATGTCACGAAAATAAAACACACGAACCATTAATGATATTGTTTAATATACTCTTACAAAGACTATATATTTTTGTGAATATTTTTTATTTTTATTACTAGACTAATTAGCCTTAATTTAGTTATTTTTTGTAAAAAAATGCCATTATGACGACCAATATTCTATATCAAATATGATAGTTTATCAAAATTTCTCCTAAGCAACAGATTTACAAAAATTTGATCAAAAATACTGAAAATTTCAGCACTAAAGTGTATGTAAGCGCATACAGTAGATGAAGTGTCAATCGTTAATTAGAGTTGTGTTTCTTGTGTACTTTTTATAACTAGTTTTCGAGACGTCGCTCTGTGCGATTCGTTATTACTCTTGTACGATTGATAACACTGAATTTTTTCAAAATATCCAAAATGGAACCAACTGAAAAGTTTGTTATTTATTTATTATTTTTCAAAATAGTCTTCGTGACACTGTATCGTTTCATTCAGTGGAATTACTAATAGAACCGGTCGGCTCCATCTTCCTTGTACATCCCTTCCACACCCTTTTCAAAATCAGTTACTACTCAGTTGCTTTTTCGAAGTCAGTTACTACTCAGTTGCCTTTTCGAATTCAGTCACCACTTGGTTGACTTTTCAAAGTTAGTCACCACTCGGTTGCCTTTTCAAAGTCAGTCAACTCTCGGTTGCCATTTCGAAGTAAGTCACCACTCGGTTGCCTTTTCAAAGTCAGTCACCACTCGGTTGTCTTTTAGAAATCAGTCACCACTCGGTTGCCTTTTCAAAATCAGTCACCACTCGGTTACCTTTTAGAAATCAGTCACCACTCGGTTGCTTTTTCAAAGTCAGTCGAAGTTTTTGAAGTTAGTCATTTCGACGTCCATGAATCGTGTATTTTTCACCATTTATTTTTTATTCTTTGGAATAAATAGAAATAGCATGGTGCAAGATTGGGGTTGTATTATAGATGACTTATAATTTGTATACCCGACTAGTCTAACTGAGTGTACAGAAGCATTGTCTAATAAAGGAGAATTCTACTACGAGGACGTTGCTATCCAGCTTTTTGCAAAACAGCAGACAAACAATTGCTGAGATATCAGTTTGCGGTAACTTTTCTTTTATTTTCCAAAAAAATTTTTGCATAATAACCCCATCCGTTCGATAAAAGAGACGACTATCTTTTTTTCGCGCTTTGTTCTTTCTTCAATCTTCACAAAAGTACATTCACTATACATAATACCTCTTAGTTTCGGGTTTTAGCTACCGTCATTCATGATGACCTCCGTTGAACTTTCCAAATATTTGCGACACCAATCAACGCAACGAAGTTTTTAAGCATATATCAAGTCATGGGGTATCCGCCTAGTATACAACTTCCTGACTCCTAAATGTTCAGGTAGAATTTTCTATACTCTCATACCAATGCTTTAACCCTACCTGAATCTTCTGATAGGTTATTCTCTTGTCAGTCATTATCGTGAGCCGCGCAGCATTCTTATTAATATCAATTGTCGCTATTGAGCCAATAAGTATGGCCAAGCTTGAACTCGTTAAACCAGATGTAACAGTTGCACGGGATGGGGCTTCATATAAAATGCCTATCAAAGTAAGTGATAACTTTGTTGTTGAGTGAGACTACAATGAAAGTCATACCTAATTATCAAAAGAAAATATTCTTCTGTTTTGAAAAAAAAAAACAAATGACAAATTCAAGCGATGTACTTCAATGGATTACCAAAGAGATAAATTTTCAAAATTTGAATAATTTTTTCTTACCATTATAACAAATGACCAATTTTAATACTTACCCCGTATTAGTTAAAACATTTATCAAGTGTTCCTCTAATTACTTACTAAATATATTAGTTACAATAATCACCAAGAGTAACCTTTAGGCAACGAATTCTATACAGCAATAAATTTGTTACAATATATTGTTTCCAAACCTTTTACTCTGATTTTTTCGCAATAACACAAATTTCGTTTAAGGAAATCATAAATTTTATGAAATTAAACTTTATTATTTTTTCTATATTATTGACAAAGTTAAAATCTCCGATAAGTCCAAAATCTTCGTTTTGTGCTAGCACCACCATGATCTGTTTGAAATACCGCTATCTGGAACTAAATTAACACTTACAGAGCTGTGAAGTAGACTTGAATGTGATACAAGCAATTTGATGTCAGTGAATATTTTCAAAAATCGTCTCAACCTCATGTATATTTCCTAAGCTTTTTCCCAACCGCCACGTTTTTCTTCTCTCCTTTCCCGTTTTCCTTAATCTACTTGTTTTTTTTACTTCTGAACTTATTTTAAATTTATTATACTTATTTATTTTTTAATTTCTCATTGTCGACAAATAAAGAGAATAAACACAGTATATCAATTTCAAATATCCATGTCCATTTGCACTAATCACAACTCTTGAATTGGTTGAATTGGTTGAGCCGAAAATATTGCTATTAAAGGTAATCATAAGGTGACGGAAGAACGTAAATAAAAAAATTAAAAAAAAGTTAATTGTCTCTGACTTGTTGCAAGTAATAGAACTCTATTCGATATTTACATAGCTATTTCCTTCATTCATTTTTTTTTAAAACCTTACGCCCGCCTATCATATTGGACATGTCCCAACAAAAAAAGAATATCCCTAAAACTAAACCTAGCATAGGAAAATAAATAACAATTTAAATATGAAACTAATTAATGATCGATGAGAATAGGTGGTATCGTGATAAGACATTCGCGTTGCACAGAACAAACTCAAGAGTGCTCAATGACGAACGGTACTCGTATGTGTCACTTAGATGGTAGGCATGGTGACAATTTTTGAAATCGTCTTCTATAAAGCATGTACGCGTATACTGTTTTCAGAAAACAATATTATTTCAGCAACAAACTAAGATTTAATAACAATTTTTCCTACCTACTTTGAATTTGCGCTAAAACAGTCGCAGCTGTTATGGCTTCCGCGTCTGACGTCACGCCTAAGTTAACATTGCAATGTTACCGTGTTTAACGAAGAAGGATGCATTTTATAATGCATTCGAAAGTTTGCAAGTGGCGTGAAGTCCTTCAATGTAAAGCACATCAATAAAAATTAGACGTTTTTATAACAAATTATTTGTTTACCGTCCAAATAAGAATATAATGAGAGATCAGGTGCTAAAGCTCGCACGACGAGATCCAGCAGTTATAACTACGGTTTCACCAATTTATTTCTATAGATACTACTTTGATGTAAGTATTTATCATATATTTAATATAGGTGTCCAGTAGCAGATTTCATTGTTTGAAAAATTGTAAAAAAAAAACTACACCTCTAATACAAAGTAGGTTTATTTTAACTTTATAACAACAATTGCGGATTTCATTTTTTAAAAACCACGTTTTCCAAATGGCGGCCATCGAGTCTGACACACTCTTCGAGTCTAGCACGCATGTTTTCAAAAACGCGTTTGCAGAGCGACTGGGGTACCCTACTGACTTCGGCTCGAATATTTTCTTTAAGTTGTGTTACAGTGCTGGGATTTGTTTTGTAAACAACGAATTTTAATAATCCCCATAAGAAAAAGTCACATGTGCTTAAATCGGGTGACCTAGGTGGCCACGGTACGGTACCGTTTCGGGATATGTTTTTTTTCTGGAAATAACTGCCGCACTGCGTTCATGGACATTAGCAGTGTGAGCTGTGGTCCCGTCCTGCTGGAATGGTTCCAGCAGGATGGGGCCACAGCTCACACTGCTAATGCAGTGTTTTGGTTGAAAGATGGACTATTCTGTAGTTCTACTCTGAAAAAGTCATTTAACATCTGAGCATATCTCTCCGAATTCACAGTTATACTTTTACCACGTTGATTTTCAAAGAAATAAGGCCCTATGATTGCAGATACAGACATGGCAAACCGGACTGTTACTTTAGGCTTATGTAAAGGCTCTTGATGCATTTGTCTTGGGTTGTGGACATTCCAGTAATGAAAGTTCTGCTTATTCACATATCCTCCAATGTGAAAGTGAGCTTCGTGACTAAAGAATATGTTGCCCATCCGAGTAGTAGTACGAAATCTCAACAACATCACCTCCGCGTAAGTGTTTCTTAATTCAAAGTCAGAATCGTGTAAGTCTTGAACAATTTGAATTTTATATGGATAGAACTTGAGCTTTTTTCGCATTATTACCTGTAAAGTTGATTTATGGTGATTTTCAACGACAGAAACCATAACACGCTCGACATTTTCATCCGTGGCTACCAATGGTGTAGGTCCTGGCCTGGGCCTATTTAATGTTGATCCTGTAGCTCTGAACCTTGCTACCCATGACTGAATGAGTTTAATCGACGAATAATGTAACGATTATTAAATCGACGGCATGCTACAGACAACGAAAATCCACTCGAAATGTACGCTTCGACGGCAAAAGCGCGGTTCTCTCCACTCCACTGTTCCATGGCTACTAAAACATCCGCACCGCTTGCGCTTCTAACGACGCCCCCCACGTCCCTCTTATGTGTTGCGTTCAGAAACTATGTTTGTTCAAACTTTGAAATCTGCCACTGGACAGCCTGTATATGCATAACTCAAAATATTTGTTTGAGATGTAACAAAGGTTTGACAATAAGTAAATTATTGTTGAGATTGTGTTTAATTTGCTCTTTGTTATCATTCTTTATCAATTTCAATGGTCAATTTTATTCTCTCTTCAGTTGTCAAACGATGTGGAAAATCAATATGCATTATTATTTGATGGGATTGGTGTCAAAAGTGTTGATGGTTAGAGTAATATACAAATACTAACTGTGATAACTGACAAGGTGTTTACTTATATCAAAAAGTGACAACTAACAAGGTATTACAAGGTAATCAACAATAGATACAAATTAAACCTTTTGAGAGCTGGAGTCAGTACTAGGTTCAGATCTGTGTTACTGATCTTTAGGCTCTCTCTCCCTCTAGTAAATATTATATTACGTTGAATTTATAGATGTAGAGGAGTTTCTTGGATATGTAAATTCACACATTCAGTCACTGGAGTAGCATACAATATTTCCTTAAAAGTGGTAGTAAAAATAGCATGGTTTTCTTCAATACTATGTTAGCTAACCTCAAAAATAACCAATGACATAGTGTCAAAAAGGCTTTTGTATGTTAAATTGTGCTCAGTATTAAAGATTAATAATAATGTACTTACAAGGGAGTTTTCACATTTCGAAATTATGATGAACAAGTCTTTATTTGATGGACGAAACTCTCCCATCATCAACAAATCAATTTTAGGCAAATCGGAACCACTTGCCTTGATAACTCTTTGTTCCATCGTTGATGATTCTTGGTTTTTTTAATATTATTACAAAACTGAATAGTTGAAATGTTTTAAACCACAAATGAATTAACTAAATAATGCAGAAAACAACCGAAGTGCGTAATCACAAGAAAGTTCAAGGAACACGGTAACGTTTCAGTTAAAATGGCTGATTGCCGTATTTTATGCTTCTATTTTATTGAAAATCATATGAATCTCACTATTAATATAAAACTAATTTTTTTACAATCCTTTGAATATATTTTTTACCCTAAATCTTTTTTTCTATAATTATTTTATACTGTCATTAAGAAATTGTCTATGCCTAATGCCTATTGTGAAAGATTTGCCCTGTGTTAAATCTTAATGCTTACACCCATGATTTTCATCTGACTCGCAATACACTGACACTTAGTGCCTGTTATAAATTCGGATAAAAATTGGGATAAAACTTTTTTACGATTCAATACCCCAAAAATAAAAACGAAACACTAGTAAGATCACTCGTATGTTACAGTTATTTTCTTTGAAACTGTGTACCGTTGAAACTTTAAATTTGGTAAAGTAATGAAGCATGTTAACACGGATACGAAAAATGGAAAATCCACATATAAAGTGGGGTACCGTTTGAAAGGGCTAATTATAAAGGTCTCTCTTATTTTCGAAACTGTTGAACATAAATTATGACAAACAGCGTTTAGAAATATACGCAGTAGTTGTAGAAAAATACATATTAGGGATGACTTGTGATAATTAAAGTAATCTCACCTCAAACACAGTACGGAATGGGCGACGTTTCAATACGCCCACCAGTTTCGTATTTGATTGGTTTTTGACTTCATTTTCATTTATTTTTACAATTACGATCATGAAGTATAATTTAAAATTTCCTATCATGGAACATGTTTTTCATTAACAGTTGAAAAACATTCTAGTACTTAATGCATACGATATAGGACTTCTTCTTGGCACTACAGCCTAGAGTAGGTCTGGGCCGTCCCGATGAACTTTTTCCATCGGAGTCTAGCAGACGCTTTATGTTTCCAGTAGGTAACTTTTAATATTTTTAAATCGTTCTAGACATCATCAAGCCACTTAAGTTCAGGTCTTTCCCGTTTCCTGGTACTTCCTAGCTTATTTAAAGTTAATAGCTTTGTCGGGTTGTTATCCTCTGATCTAAATAAGTGCCCAAGATACCTTATTTGATTTGATTCGATGACTTTAACAATATGTAGTTATTTTTATCGAATATAAATTTCGTGATTGTAAATAATTCGTCAAACCTTATTTTCTTAGACAACACCGAAATTTTTCTTTCAAAAATTAGTAGTCAGTTTTGGTTATGCTTGCTCAATGTCCAGCTTTCACTGCCATAAAGGGCTACTGGTTGAATTAGCGTTTTATACATATTAATTTTTGTTCCATTGCTAATGAGTCGAGATCGTAGTTGATTTCTGAAGCCAAAGTAGCAACTATTCCAGCATCAGACCGTAATCAATTTCAACATTCATTTAATTTTTGTTGGTGACAGTTTTTCTAACATATTTAAATTCGGTAACTTTTTCAAAAGTGTGGCCACCGGTGACGCTTTGTCAGTTTATTGACTAGTCACAATCATAAATTATGACTATGATTGTGACGATATAGTACTTGATGCATACGATAATTGCACCACTCTTTGTTTTTGTGTCATCATGTCCACATCTCTCTGTTATTGAATTATTTTATTGTTTATGATAACGTCGGTGTATATAGGATAATGTCAGTATTTACAAATAATATCGCTTTCCTGCAAAGGAATAAATATTTGATAAACAAACATTTGTTTACTAATTGTAAATGTGAGAATACTGGCGATATACGGTAAACATATAAGTAAATATTAGAAATAATGTGTTATTGATGTTGGAAATATGCTTGAGTGTTTAAAATAAAGTGGATCCGGAAACCCATACATTTACGTGTAACATAAACGATCGACGATACTCTGAGAATATAGAACATAACATATTTAAATTTTAACATAGATATCCTAAAAATAGGTTCTAAAAATCGCATCAACTTTAACTATCGCCAATACAAAGGCTATGAATTGAAACGCATTAACCAAGAAAAGGATTAAACATATGACTGAAAACGCACTAATAGAAGTGCCAAACGTTTAGCCGACGGCGTGCGAGTTTAGACTTGTGTAATAAGTCGCTGGAAAACCAGCCATCGACGTTATCTACCGAAAATCGGTAGATCTCAGCAGCAATCTGACCACTAACAAAGTCGTCCATCGGCGTTTTGCATCAAAGGGAAGTTGTTTTGTTGCAATTTTTTACGCAATTTATTGACGTAAAATTCTAATATTACGTAAATATAATGATTGTTTGCAGATTCTGTTTACCTAAATATTTATGTTTTTCCCACTCATCCCTTAAAAGTTTGTCATATCCGTTCGGCCGTCGGTCACATGTGCAAAGTTATCACAATTTTAAATCTGTCCTCGTGAAATATTGCATGAAAAAGCTCACAGGTCGAATTCTCAATCAATATTTTGTGAATATTTAAAAAAAGTTGTTAAATCGCCTTAATTTATTTAAAATTATCAACAATTACCTCTTACAAGCTACAACTTTCTAAATGTTTGTTTAAAATGAAGTGTTTTAAGATAAAAGCCTTTAGCGACAAATGATTTTGTCTTTTCGTCTGTATTTACACTCGGCCACAAAATGTATATAACGTATATGAAATACTGACATTTTCGGCGTCAAAATGTAAATAAGCTTAGCGTAAATCCCATAAAAATTGCAAATTCTGTGAATAATTTTTTATTACGAATTCGCCTTAACTTAGTTGCTTTGCATTACGATTTGTGACACTGAAACGTGCATTTTTATTTAAAATTAATTGTTTTAAACTAAATGGTACCGCTCTGCAACAAATGTTTGGCCTCGAATCTTTGAAAATTTTGTTGATATTTATACTCTGTGGCAAATTTATCCATCCACAATGTGGCAAAAATACTGATGGCTCCAGTATTTTTTAGGGTTGGTTAAAGTACTCGAGTCTTTTTTTTATTTTTTATATCGTGTGAGATTTCAAGTAAAACAACTAGTTATGAGGATTTATAAACTACTTTTATGGTTCCGTACCTCAAACTGAAAAATAGAGGCCTTTTAAGGATCACTCAGGTACGTGGCTATCGACCCGTCTGTTGCAGCCGATTTTTTTAAAAATCTGACGTTGAAATTTTAAATTTATACATTTTATTAACTCATATATTTTGCTATAGGTAGCTTTTGTAAAAATATTCATATAATAATTAAATATGGAACAAATAAAGTATATACTCGATATTTAGTTTCCTATTTTTTTTATCATGTAGGATACCATTTGAAAAGACTTGGTATGTGGAAAAGAAAGGTATTTCATTTTTTTAATAAATTTAAATCGAATATTGCAAAAGATATTTTAAAAAATATGCTAAAATTAAGGATTAACTCCGCATCTCTAATATCCAAAACTGCTGAACGTAAAATGATGACAAAAACAGGGTTAGTAAAATCTGACTAGAGAACTACATAAATTATCGTAGATCTTATAATCCTTAAAAAAAAACGGGGCACATATTTTTTACGGCTGTAAAAAATATAATAGGCAAAATATTAATGTGGCGTTGTGACAAATACATATTTGTAAATAGTTTAATAGAAACAGTACATAATAAATTAATATTTTTTAATAGAAATAGAAACGGTATAAACTTAAAATTTTTAAAAGTGCCTAAATGTGAATAAAATCCTTGAAGTGCGAATTCTTCTCTTAATTAATGGGTTTTTTTACAAATTAAAAGAACAATCGTTGTTCAAAGAGTACTCATATTATAGTTAGTACTTAAGAAACTCGTAACAGTAATGTCTCTCTCCGCACGTATAAAAAGGGATCGAACTAGTGATGCCAATTGATTACATGATAGAACCATCGATTGTCAAAAGCGACAAATTTACTTGACGAAATTATAGACTAACGCTCGTTAGTAATATAGCATTCTATCGACACTCCCGGTCCGTTATTTCCATTATACGTTTTCTTAAACTTTACTATTTAATGTTACTTTTTTTTGCAACACAAAAATTTGAATCAAATAAACAAACATAATTACTGTGCCACCTCCTTGTTTTCAATTATTTTTCAATTACTCGACTACACAATTACGATATGGGAATCATACAATTACTGTCGGACGAGGCGTCCATCAAGCATCGTAATGCATATTCAAATATGGTCGTACAACACGACCGACGAATGTTAATCATTCGAACGAACTCATCGCTCGTTGCATGTGGTCCAACTACGATTTGAATAAAGCACTAACGAATAAATAATACGCCATAATCACACATTAACTCGATACGAATGCAAAAGCGGCTGCCAAAACGTGCAATTATCGAGACGTAACGAGCTTGCCTACTGGCGGCCAACCGTTAGCGGATCGGAGGTTTAATTAAAAGCGCGCAGATCATGGGAATACGACAACTGAGAGCGTTATTGTTGTCGTACGAAGAGTATCGCGTAACACTTTTTTACTTCCGTCGGCCATAAAGATGGAAATATTTAGATAACATCCGGTCGACAGGCTATGAAAACCGATGACAAGGGTGTTTTATGATAAAAACTTTGTAGATAAGCACGAACCACGTCAGAATATGTGAGTATACTCGTATGTGTATGCACGTATAAACGTACGTACGTACATATATACGTACTGCCTGTTACGTGGTTCGGAGAATATATTTTAATAAAAGAATTTGATTTAATTTAAATTTATTATTTATTTGAATTAGGATATAAACACAATATTTAAAATAATGCTTTAATAAAATACAATAATTCTTGAGTACTGTCTATACAGGACGCGGGATGAAAACTGACTGACTGATTCAGAGCTGCATTCTGTATCCGAAACTCGTATTATATCCGGGTATATTTTTTGGAATAAGTGAAATCGGATATGCGTGGAGTACTGAGATGATACAGCACCTTACTAAGCATGTTTCTATGCCAGCGTGGGGTATAACAGCCCCCCGATTAAGAGGACATTTACAGGTAATTCTTAAATTTTTCTAGAATGATACTCTAAGTCCTGGATGTGATACATGTTCTTCAGAGAAACTGAGATCATGTTAAGTGTCATTATTAGATATCAATTTTACGAAAATAATACAGAATTAAAGTTATACATATTAACATCGCTAAAATACTCATTCATCATTTCATTGCTAAAATCATTTTAGAGATAATTAATCTCATCGAGATTTTTAAGTTCCTTATCAGCGAATGATTTCAGTTGTTCCAGATTATCTAAATTAACATTTAACATTTTCAAATTTGATACATTAATATTAAATTTCTTAAATTTATCTTGATTATAGCACTTATCAGCTATTAAGTTATAATCGGAAGATATTCTATTAACATTAATCCGAGGGTTTGTCTAAGCAAGTAGTTAAGTGTTTTTACAGAATGCATGAATTCTTTAATATCGAAATCACATTCTATGGTTGGTTTAGTTGGCTCCGACTAGACAAATAACCATTTGTTTATTGAATATATTTGGCGTTAATTTTGTAGAAATTCATTATTCACAATTAAATGAAACTACGTGATGTAGTATTATTTCTACTTTCTTTAATTTCTTTAACCACGACCTAGGTTTCGTTGTATTACAACATCTTCAGGTGGGATATTGGCAAAGATATTTGCCAATATCCCACCTGAAGATGAATATACAACGAAATGAAGATACAACGAAACCTAGGTCGTGGTAAAGAAATTAAAGAAAGTAGAAATAATACTACATCACGTAGTTTCATTTAATTGTGCATTTGTTTATTATTTATTATTATTTAGTTGTGGCCAAATACAATTTTTTCCACAATGAATTTATTGCTACATTGTTGTAGTAGTACAGTAATTGCCTTCGTCACAATTCCAATTTCGCAAGTAAGGTTGTTCAAAACTGTTGAAATATCTAAAGTATGCATAGGATTACATGGTTAAAATAATGTTTTCAGGTATTCAAGTTTTCTAAACTACAATAGGTAGATTTATCTTTATTTAAGGTGACATCTTGTCTTGAAGATGTAATCAATGTATATGAATTCGGTTCTTTTGTATTATGCTGTATTGAAATTGGAATTGTTATATACAAGTTATATTCCATAAAGTGGACTTATGGAATATTTATAATCAAAATATTATCTTGGAAATATAAACTAACTTTGACAAATTTAACAAAAAATGAATGTTATGAAATTCTTTCAAGTTAGATATGTTTCTTACACGGCTAATTACATCATTAAATAATTGCTTTGGTGGTGTAGAGTGTAGAGTGTTACTCTTTTCAAACAGAATAGAGTTTACAATATCTTCCAGTTTAAGCGAAACAGTTAATAAACTAGACTGAAAAATATTCAAAACATTCATATTATTTCTACATTTATTAGCATTAACTGTCATATGTTTTACAAGAGATAAATTATCAACAGCATCGTTTAAACAACCTTCATTTACGTTAAATTAATATAAAGTTTTGTTAAAGTTCGATATTGCGGATTTCGATAATATAATATTTGATTTCAGAGATAGACGAGTCTATGGTCGTTGTTCCTTAATAGCATTATTATACACAATTAAATGAAACTACGTGATGTAGTATTATTTCTACTTTCTTTAATTTCTTTACCACGACCTAGGTTTCGTTATATTACAACATCTGCAGGTGGGATATTAGCAAAGATTCAATCTCCAATATGAATTCTACAAATGAATTTCTACAAAATTAACGCCAAATATATTCAATATCAAGCATTATTATAATTTTGTGCGTCGTCTTCGACTAGGGTGCCGAAGATGTGTTTGAATACAGTACCTACACCGGAGAACCAAGCTGATCTTATATGTTGTGAAAATTAAATGCGAAATGGAATCGTAATCTCTAAATATGTCTGGAAAAAGTGAATCAAGCTGCTGAATGATATATAGATATTGTCAATTGCTTTCTTTTGTTAACATAGAAATTGTACTGTGCCGAAAATACTTTTATGTTTTCTTTATGAGAATGAGCGAACTCATATCTATGGGGTTAACAATAATGGAAGTTATAATTAATTAGTTCGAAAATTCGTTAAACAAATAAATTCACATTAACACAATGTAAGTTCACATTAGCGTATCATTATAATTGAGAATGTAATCGATTTTACGAATCTCATGTCAAAAAGATATTTATGTAAGTTACATCACAGACGTTATCTTATTTAGCTACAAAGTTACTATGAAAATTAGAACATTCTATAATATGAGAAGATAACCTAAGATAGGGTGTTGTTACCGTCAACTTTTACTGTTTTATAAGGCCCTTTCCAAATGAGGGACAGTTCTTTTCTTAGTCTTAAATTATTTTTAAGGTAAACCAACGCAGTATTCTTTGAATTTTTCTTTAGATTTGTATATATTATAAAGTGTTTTTTTTTTGCGAGATACCTTGAGATGGTGATGTAATATTTTTACATATTTGGGGTAAGCAGTGTGGGAACGTAATTCGTAAAGAGAGTTGGGAATGAAAAGCTTATGCCCGAAAAGATGTTCGTTTAAGGTGAATTGAGTTGTGCTGTGTATGTTGCTATTGTATGCTAGCATAGTTGTGTACACATATTGGTGCCAATTAGTTTGGTTTAAGTAGGATTTAAAATATTCTTTTAAGGTCGAATGACTGCGCTCGAGAGTATCTTGTGTTTGAGTGTTTGGCGAAATCAAACAGATATGGCGACGACCATATATATTTGGCTTTTAGAAATTCACAGGTAATTTTGAAAAGGTCTGCAGTGAAATTTGTACGTTGATCGGTCAGAACAGTTTTCGGAATACCAAAAATGTAAATGAAATTTGATTAGGCACTCACAGCTTTCTTCAGCTGTGGAATTGGAAATCGGGTAAGCGATGGGATATTTAGTCAAGTTAACTTGGAGGGTAAAAATAAATGTTAGTTTGTGTATTCCGGATTCGGGTAATGGACCTACTATGTCCAGACTAAAATGGTCAAATGGATGGGTTGAAGTTGTCGTGATTTGCTTTGGTGCTCGGTTCGTTTGCCGTAAGGCTTTATTAGACTCACATTGTTTGACATAGGACTCTACGTCTAATCTCATGTTTTTTTTTCCGGTAATACCGTTCTTTAATTCTGACATACATCCTTATGGTACCTAGTATCTTACAATCGGAATATCATTGTTTTCCCTGAGGATCTTGGATATTTTGGTATGAACGAAAAAAATAATCTTACTGTGATAAATATTGATGGTTATGTCAGTGTTGCGAAATAGGTATGTAATAAATTAATAATATTGTACAATTTGGTAAATGAGTGTTTTAAGGGGACTCGCAATGACAGAAATTATACAATACAATAATCCATTTCTTGCATTTTTTTAAACGTTTTAAATATGTCATGATAAGTACAGTTGTCAAAATAGTGAACCTTGGTAAATAGGAAATAGGATATTTTGTTATTGTCGTTGAAGCTTTTTGTATGAGTGCCGTCGAAGCGTTTTTCACTATTAATAAAATCGTTAGGATTTTGCAAATTTCCTAAAATTTCCTGAATATGTATATTTGACTCGTCTAGGTCAATGGAACTCGGAACAATTATCACTATAGAAGTACTTCGCGTTAATCCTTCATTTAGTTACTTTAAATTTATATGAAGTTTACATCTTTGTTTGAGGTAACGTTTAAGAATTTAGCATAGTCATCGTTAATTAAATCAATTTCGGATAACGGATCTCTTGTTTTGGTCTCGTGGTCTTTGGATATCGTGTTGGGTTCTACCGATGGTGGATTATTTAAGCAGCTCAGACTTGAATTTTGATCATCGTAAGATCTATCAGTCGTCAATGGGATCTTGCGGTAATCGCTGTGTTTGGACAGGTTGGTGAATTTAGGGTTAAAATGAACTAATTGAGGGTTGTGGATCATCAACATTTAAAAGACTCGGATTGGGACATTTCTGTAGAATTGAGTTCACAGGGTAGCGAGATAATTTATCTGCGTTGCTGTTAATATTTATTTTTTTATATTCGATCTCGTATTCAATCTCTTCTAATTTCAATCGCCACCTCACTAATCTCGATCCAGGATCTTTGTAGTTGAAAAGCCATTTAAATGGTTGTGATAAGTTACGATTTTAAAGCTATATCCGTAAAAATAGCTCCAAAAATATCAAAAATTTTAAAATAACATTATTTTTCGGTTTCGTTATAATTCGATTAAACTTATTTATTGTACGAGAGGCGTCTACAGTAGGGCCGTAATTTCCTACCAGCCCTTAGGAGAGAATGACGGAGATTGCGTAAGAAGTCTGGAAAAGCTAATAGTCTGGTGGAAATTAATTTATTTTTTAAGATTTCGAATGGGAGTTGTTGCTCATTATGCCAGGCGAATGGAACATCCTTTTTCAGGAGAGAGGTAATGGGTTTGGTGATTTTGTGGAAGTCAGGAATAAATCTCCTGTAATATGATACTAAGCCTAAAAATGATTTGATATCTTTAGGAGATTTTGGGATTGAAAAATTCTCTACTGCCTTGAGTTAGGTTTTACTCCTTTATCTGTAATTAGATGACCTTATTAGCGATGAAGGAGTAAAAATTACCTCGGGGTTAAGTTTTTCCTTCATCAGTAATTAAATGACCTAGATAGGAAATTTCCTTTCTCAGGAACTCACACTTGTCGGGTTGTAATTTCAGATTAAAATCTCCTAATCTTTAGAAAAAAATTGAAAGGCCTTTGATGTGTGAAGGTAGGTCGAAATAAAGTACCACTATGTCGTCATAATAAACAAAGCATTGTATGCCCTAAAGGCCAAATAGAGCTGAATTCATCAATCTCTGAAACGTTTATGGGGCATTTTTCAGCCTGAAAGACATACGGTTGAATTCATAATGTCCTTCAAGAATAGAGAAAGCCGTCTTAGGGGAATTATCAGGCGCATGTTAATCTGATGAAACCCTGATGCAAGGTCAAGGGTACTAAAATATTTGCTATAGTCTAGCTGATCGAGAATCTCTTAAATATTAGGAATTGGATAAAAGTCACCTATGGTTATATCATTAAGTATTCGATAATCAATTACAACTCGCCACCTTCTCTAGCCGGATCTATTTTCTATGGTACCACCCAAATTGGGGAGGACCACGGAGATGCAGAGGGTTTTGCAATTTCTTGATTTAGTAATTTTGTTATTTGATTTTTTACTTCCTCCCTGTATCATACAGGGAACCTATAATATTTAGTGTTAATTGGATGAGAAAAAGTAGTCTTAATTTCACGTTTACCAGCATTAGTGAAAGACAAATTATTATCAGGGAGCTGAAAAAAATCGGAATATTCTAAGCACACTTCGTACAGGGAATCTAGTTCTTCCTGATTTAAAAGTGTGACAAGGGGAAGATCTAACACCTGTTGAGTGCGGTTAATTATAAATGTAACTTTGATTTTGTACTCCGACACGTTAACTACGAAAATGTTTATTCTAGAGTTATCTTTTACTTTCACTATACAGTTGGATATGAGTAAATGTTCAACTGGGTGTAGGGATATCGAAAATACCAAAAAAACGTATCGATAAATTTTAAAAGCATCAATATCGTTTTTGTTATATCGAAAAAAATATCGATATATCGGTTCAACTTAAAGATAGTATTGGCATTCTTAACAAAATCCCGTGTCTAGTTTAGCTCATTACCATCTAAGATTACTAAATAAATACTAATCACTGAACATTAATTCTAATAAAGGTATATTTAACTTTTGAATTGCAAAAACGCATGATGTTGCTTATTCTTTAAATGTGCTGTTAAATTTGTTGTGTTACCACTTGTTTTGTAGATTTTTCCACAAAGATTACACGATACATATTCTTTGTTTATTTATTTTGAAAAGTTGAATACAATACTAGACATGATATATAAAACACTTAAATTCACTTCACTCACTGTAATATAATTGAATACAATCATAAATTGTTTCGAGTAACTTGAGTGTAGAGTGAGCGTTCAGCTTGAGGCTTTGAGTTTTTTTCATTCGCTCTGTTCTTTTAAAGCTTTGAATTCCAGCAGTTTTTAGTCGATCGCGTCAGGACAACGGTGTTTAATGTCGTCATTGGAAAAAAATATCTATTTTGATACGTTTCCCATACTTAATATTAAATATTGCCAAAAAATATTGACATATCGAACAAAATATATCGATATATTGATACATCGATATTTTTTCAACTGTCCTAACTGGGCGTTGGTCTGATATAATACCTTCCTGTAACTCTGGATTTTGCACAGAGCATTCGATTACTATTTCGGTTCTCGGAGGGATTTTGTAAATTTGTTCATTATGTTTAATTTTAAATTCACAATGATCTAACATTAAAATATTTATTTTATAATCAGTTGTCAATATTAAAACCAACTAGTTTGCAACATTTGGTAAATTTGTGGATACGTGCTTAGTTCTCCGTTACAGGGGTTTCGAATTGTGGAATATGAAGTCGTAACATGAAAACTAGTTAAAACATAATAATCTTTTGGCGATTATCAACAAGACCGTTCTCGTTTATGTTTGGAATAATTATTATTAATAAATTTTGTTATAGGTTGTTTGGATAATTTCCTCTTCTGATGGAGCGAAATTGATAGCGCGATTTAACTTTCCGGAATCTCTGTACCTTACTATGGTCAACGTTTTTGGGTTAATACCGGTAACAAATGTGTGACATATTCATTTCCGTGAGAAGTTTTAAAAAACCATGACTCAACTCGTATTGTTTAACTGTTTCATTATGATTCTGTCGACATTTTTGTAGATCATATTTACCGATACTGAGTTTTGTTAGGATACTTCCTTTGTGGATAGGATCTACTTCCTGTGCGGTGATTGTAACCTCAGCTTTAGACATTTGAATTGCTTACTCCGAATGGAGCTTCTCTCGTGAAATTTTCGCTTACTTGAGTAATAATAGAAGTAAGGGTTGTCATCGCGGCAGACAGTGCATTGTTTACAGTATTACGTTAGGGTAATTATTAATAACATTGGCTTCCTTCGTTCTCAGAACGAGTCATGATTATAAAGGTTTAAAATTTAATAAATGTAACTGATTCTGAGTTTTGTTAGGATACTTCCTTTGCGGATAGGATCTACTTCCTTTGCGGTCATTGTAACCACAGCTTTAGACATTTGAATTGCTTACTCCGAATGGAGCTTCTCGCGCGAAATTTTCGCTAATTATTAATAACACTGGCTCCCTTCGTTCTCAGAACGAGTTATGATTACAGAGGATTAAAATTTAACAAATGTTACTGAATTGTAAAATTAAATAAAAGATAAACAACATATAGACTTTTATGAATATGTTAGGACCTAAATACCATATATTATCTACGCATTTCTAGGATTTAGACGAAAATCGCTCACTGGAAAATCAGAAAACTTGTAGATGTCATATTATATTTGACCCGGACCTTCAGGAATTCAGGATCTTCTATCGATGCTGGACAGTCTCCGTAGAGGTGCGCTGATGCGCTATGCCGCTTACCCCACAGCGGATAGAAGATCGAGAAGATGATGGTGATGATGCTCGTGTGAGCAGGAGTCAGTCGTTGAGCGATTGTGAACAGAGTTTTGATTTTGCACTTGTAAGAACTTCTTTCACTTCATCCGATTTTGTTTTATATTGTATTATTATATTATCCGAGGCGTACCTAGATTTCAGAACCCCTTATCGCTGTCACCAAAACTATTATGGAGCTCGGAGGATATAAGTTTTTAAGAAAGAATTAATTTCAATTAAAATTTATTATTTATTTCAATCAGGATAATAATTGCAATCAGGACAATATTTGGAATAATACTTTAATAAAATACAATAATTCTTAAGAAATTGGTAACTGTCAACAGATGATGCGGGATGAGGACTGACTGATTCAAAACTGCATTTTCTATCTGAGACTCGTGTTATGTTTGGGTAGAGGTATTTGAAATAAGGGAAATTAGATATACGTGGATTATTAAGATGAAATAGCAATTTGCTAAGCATATCTCTATACTAGCGTGGGGTATAACAGTACGTATGCAGGTATGTATATACGTGCATACGTACGTGCATATGTACGTACATACGTACCTTCATATGTCGAACATACATACGCACACACGAACTTCTTTTGTTTCGTGGCGCTTAGCGACACGTGCATGACGGAATATTTCTGAGTTTAGAAAGCCAAACGCTTCTCTAGATATGCTTTCCTAAAATGTTAACTTACTGATTTATTTATAGGCTTTTATAAATGCAATTGATACATCCTCGGAAGCAATCTCTTACAGCCAACCAGCACATCAGTCCAACCTCGCTAGATGAACGGCCTGGAATCGAAACCTGGCAGTGCTTCGTACCGTCAAAGGCCATAAGCGTTCTGATCAACTATTACACTGTAGCAACGAGAAAGTTAGGTCCTAGAAATAATTTAAAAAACTCATTACATCGCATTATATAAATTTCGGGTTTCGTGTAGTAGTTTTGAAAATGTAACCAAAAAATTGAAATTTTTGGTGCCATAAAGGTAAATATGCAAGTAGCACTTTAGTGGACTTTGCCATATCGGTAATTGAATATATATTCCTCCTTGGACAGCAGTAAGTACTGAGCATATTTCTAAATCCCTCTCATTACGGTTCTATTGAATATATTTGGTGTTAATTTTGTAGAAATTCATTATTCAAAATTAAATGAAACTACGTGATGTAGTATTATTTCTACTTTCTTTAAGTTATTTACCACAAGCCATGTTTTGTTGTATTAAAACATCTTCAGGTGGGCTATTAGCAAAGATTATATTAGATTCTATTATTCTATAGAAAGAATCTTAGTGTAATACAACGAAACCTGTCATGGTAAAGAATCCTAATGAAATAGAAATAATACTACATCACGTAATTTCATTTAATTGTGGATTACGGTTCTAGTTAAATAAACGAATCTTTGAAAAAAAATCATATCAAATATCGCTAACAAAGTACACCTTTATTTAGAATCACTCTCTTGGCATAATTTGACCTATGTATTTTCTAAATAAGTTTAATGTAATTGTAATTATTGTTAATTTAAATAAAATTGTTAACCAATTTCTTAATAATTTCTTTGCTGATTAAGTTAATCGATCGCAAACTTCTTACTTTACATTTTTTCTTTATATTGCATAAAACTTAATTACAAAATACCGTAAGAGCCATCTGATGTTAAATAAATACACTTGATAACTGTAATATCACTTTTTTGTGTATACTTTGTTTATCCCCTATTTCCGGATTTTTATTCATATTTTAAATGTCCTGCTGGAACGAAGATGTTAATCTTCGAAGACAGAGCTGTTTGAGCTCTATTATGTTTTTATATTGCATACAACTGCACGCAATATAAAAAAAATATATAAATACACTTGATAACCGTAAGTATAACCGTCTAGCTCTATATTTTTTCTTTATATTGCATACAACTGTATGCAATATAAAGAAAAAATATAAATACACTTGATAAACGTGGGAATGTGTAACGAAGGCGATAAGCGTCGAAGACAGAGCTGTTCTAGCTCTATATTTTTTCTTTATATTGCATACAACTGTATGCAATATAAAGAAAAAATATAAATACACTTGATAACCGTAGAAAGGTGTAACAAAGGCGTTAAGCGTCGAAGACAGAGCTGTTCTAGCTCTATATTTTTTCTTTATATTGCATACTACTGTATGCAATATAAAGAAAAAATATAAATACACTTGATAACCGTAGAAAGGTGTAACAAAGGCGTTAAGCGTCGAAGACAGAGCTGTTCTAGCTCTATATTTTTTCTTTATATTGCATACAACTGTATGCAATATAAAGAAAAAATATAAATACACTTGATAACCGTAGAAAGGTGTAACAAAGGCGTTAAGCGTCGAAGACAGAGCTGTTCTAGCTCTATATTTTTTCTTTATATTGCATACTACTGTATGCAATATAAAGAAAAAATATAAATACACTTGATAACCGTAGAAAGGTGTAACAAAGGCGTTAAGCGTCGAAGACAGAGCTGTTCTAGCTCTATATTTTTTCTTTATATTGCATACAACTGTATGCAATATAAAGAAAAAATATAAATACACTTGATAACCGTAGAAAGGTGTAACAAAGGCGTTAAGCGTCGAAGACAGAGCTGTTCTAGCTCTATATTTTTTCTTTATATTGCATACTACTGTATGCAATATAAAGAAAAAATATAAATACACTGGATAACCGTAGAAAGGTGTAACAAAGGCGTTAAGCGTCGAAGACAGAGCTGTTCTAGCTCTATATTTTTTCTTTATATTGCATACTACTGTATGCAATATAAAGAAAAAATATAAATACACTTGATAACCGTAGAAAGGTGTAACAAAGGCGTTAAGCGTCGAAGACAGAGCTGTTCTAGCTCTATATTTTTTCTTTATATTGCATACAACTGTATGCAATATAAAGAAAAAATATAAATACACTTGATAACCGTAGAAAGGTGTAACAAAGGCGTTAAGCGTCGAAGACAGAGCTGTTCTAGCTCTATATTTTTTCTTTATATTGCATACTACTGTATGCAATATAAAGAAAAAATATAAATACACTTGATAACCGTAGAAAGGTGTAACAAAGGCGTTAAGCGTCGAAGACAGAGCTGTTCTAGCTCTATATTTTTTCTTTATATTGCATACAACTGTATGCAATATAAAGAAAAAATATAAATACACTGGATAACCGTAGAAAGGTGTAACAAAGGCGTTAAGCGTCGAAGACAGAGCTGTTCTAGCTCTATATTTTTTCTTTATATTGCATACAACTGTATGCAATATAAAGAAAAAATATAAATACACTTGATAACCGTAGAAAGGTGTAACAAAGGCGTTAAGCGTCGAAGACAGAGCTGTTCTAGCTCTATATTTTTTCTTTATATTGCATACTACTGTATGCAATATAAAGAAAAAATATAAATACACTTGATAACCGTAGAAAGGTGTAACAAAGGCGTTAAGCGTCGAAGACAGAGCTGTTCTAGCTCTATATTTTTTCTTTATATTGCATACAACTGTATGCAATATAAAGAAAAAATATAGAGCTAGAACAGCTCTGTCTTCGACGCTTAACGCCGAAGACAGAATTTTTCTAACAGTTCAATAAGCAATCTTTGCTAATAGCCCACCTGAAGATGTTGTAATACAACGAAACCTAGGTCGTGGTAAAGAACTTAAAGATAGTAGAAATAATACTACATCACGTAGTTTCATTTAATTGTGGATTATTACACTTGCTTTACAATTTTCACTACCTGCAACATCTTTGCTTAGTAACTTTCACTACCTGCAACATCTTTGCTTAGTAATTTTCACTACCTGCAACATCTTTGCTTAGTAATTTTCACTACCTGCAACATCTTTGCTTAGTAATTTTCACTACCTGCAACATCTTTGCTTAGTAATTTTCACCACCTGCAACATCTTTGCTTAGTAATTTTCACTACCTGCAACATCTTTGCTTAGTAATTTTCACTACCTGCAACATCTTTGCTTAGTAATTTTCACTACCTGCAACATCTTTGCTTAGTAATTTTCACCACCTGCAACATCTTTGCTTAGTAATTTCCCGAATTTAAAATTAAAGGCCCGATACATTAATTCCTTTTTGCGATTAAATTCTGTCGCATTAATGACATAGCTGACATTCCAAGGTATCTTCACTTCACTTATACTTTTTCATATGTCTCAGTGTTTACAGGCCAAAAACCGCACTTTATTTTTTTTAAACAAAAAGTTGCACTGACATTGACAGATAGATTACCAGAAGTTCTTATTCCATTTATATATGACACGTAAGAAATAAAGGTTTCGTACAGAAGTAAAAAAGTCAGCATATTGAAAATTTTAAAGTTTTGGGTACCATAACTAGACTAAAAGAAAAAATTAAAACATTTTTGGGACACTCATTTGGTTGCTTGTATATCGTTTTTTACGCAATACATTACAGATCATATAGGTTTCTATTGCCGTATTGCTTAGATACGATGCAAGAAACTTAAGAAATAGAAAAACTGTTAAATACGAGTATGCAGTAAACTTGCACGACGGACCACCATTGAGGGATGTACCGACCAACAAAAAGGGGACCTTTTTCCGCATTTTCAATGACGTAGTAATACAAATTTGAAATTTTATTTAAAATAAGTTAATTACAATAATACAAAACAGCATGTAAAATGTAAATAAGCTGTAGTACATAGTAAATAAGTTATAGTAAATAACTAATAATATAAATTTCTACAAAAATAACGTTTATAAGTAGGTTATAGGAAGCTAAAATAGGAGGAATGTTTCCAAAAAAATTAGCCCTACTTTAAATGTGTAAAACTTGTTAGGTACATCACATACTAATCTTGAAACGTTTACGCACCTGTCTCATAAAATATTATTCAGTTCGCTTTTGTTTCGTGACTGATACAAACGTATTTCCTGAACGCAGTTTTTGCAACCATGGAAGATGCTACTAAATATCAAAGTTCAATCGTTCTCTTTTATGTTTAAAGAGGGCGAATAACCTCCAGAAAAAGTTCAACGTCTACCAATTACTCATTATTTGGGGAGTCAGCACAATTTAAAAGCAATTTATGGGTCAATTAATTTAAAACTGGCAGAACATCAATGTAAGACGATCCGCGCACTGGACGTCCGAGTACCTCCGTAAGTGAAACAAACGTCATTATCATGGTGAATCGCTCAAAGATTATCGACGAATAATTATTCGTTAAATTAGTATTCCTGTAGGAATAGGTACACGTCAGGTTTATGAAATGTTTCACGAACGTTTAGGTGTAAATAAAGTTTCATCTCGCTAGGCATCAAGGCTGTTGGGACCAGAACAGGAACTAAATAGGTCCGATAAATACAGCCTAATTCAAGAGTTTTTCTTAGCCCGTTACGACAACCAATTTTAGTAAGGAATAATAACTGCTGAAAGAGCTTTTAGCCCGTTATGACAACTAATTTAGCAACGGATAATAAGTACTGAAAGAGCTTTTAGCTTGTTACGACAACCAATTTTAACAACGGATAATAACTACTGATGAAAAATGGATACCTTACTTCAATTCTGAAGCCAAAAATCAATCCAAATGTGCACATTTATTCAATTTATGCACCGATTTCTATCGAAAAGTGCTACAATTAATGCAGAATAATATTTTATTTGGTCCGTTACGGAAATCGCTTTCCAAAATCGGTCTAGAAAATTGCATAAGCATCCGTTATTGCAAGAGTACAATTCAAGACCTCATACCGCACGAAGAACGAAGGAAGTTTTAAACGATCTGGAGTTAGGAGTTGCTAGTACATCCGCCTTACTCACCCAATCTGTCTCGTAGTGATTATCATCTGTTCCCAAACATGGAAAACCACTACGAGATGTTCGATTTGAGAGCTTAAATGATGAGAAACTTACTATAAATAAGTTTCTGGTGGATTGCAGAGATCCGAAAAAAAAATGGTAGATGGTTAAAAAAAATTAGTTACGCTTTGGGATACGTGTTTACAATTAAATGGAGATTATATTGAAAAACTATCATGTAATTTTGATGAAAATTAACAAAATAACAAAATTACAGCGTGTCAAGAGTTGTCGTAATTGCAAGTCGAGAGCACCCCACGCCTTTTTCTTTAAATCAAAGTTAATATTTTTGTAAATTTCTTTATTTTTATTTTAAAATTATTAATAAAATTAAATTATGCAGAGCTGTGAGACATCCTTTCGCTCTAGACCTAAATCTTCATATTTAAAGATTATTTTTTATTTTTTTAGTTCATATTGCTAAAACAGCGTGCATTTTTAGATATTTTGCAAACTATAATCTTACTTTCTAAGTTTTTAGTTCTTAATACCTGTGCAAAATTTCAAATAAATCCCTGAACGTCTGAAAGTGGGTGAAAAATCTAATTGAAAATTTCCATTACATTCATACATACATATGTACATAAATACGTAAATACATACAAATGAAGTTAATACAATGTCTGTAAAATACATAAGGCGTATTTATTGGTATAAGAGCAATCGCTTCCAATCAACCAAAGTTCTAAACAATAAAATATATTGTGGAATACTGCAACAGATTTTGAATACAATGTTAAATTTTAAAAAAACATTTCAAGCATTAACCAACAAATTATCAAATTAACAAAAAACATAAGGAATAACAAGTGAGTAATATAAAAACATACAGAAAAGTAAACATTGTGTACATACACACACACACACACACACATATATATATATATATATATATATATATATATATATATATACATATATTTGTTTATTTATCTATTAACGAGAATACAGGAAAGAGACGGGATATACAAGGAAAAACCAGGGATGAAACGATGGTGGTTAGGAAAATACTTTTTTCCGGATGACATTAGAATATGTGAATTGGCGGCACATTCCAACTTAATTCACAGTTTGGTAGCGTGAACAGTGAACGAATATTCATAGCAGGAAACATCATATTTGAGCATAAGTAAAATATGGATATTTTCAGAGCAAATTCCAGGGCGCTGACTAAGAATCTTCTTAGTAGTTACACTCTTGGCATAACGGTCGTCGTATCAAGAGCATGGCAGATGAGTGCACCACCACATGATATGTCACCATTCTTCTCCGACAGTCGCTCTCCGGTTGTACTCGTGTAGGGGGATGTCCATAGCTGCTTTGGCCTGAACTATCTTTCATTTCATCGGCGCTCTCTAGCGTGATCTGAATAAAAAAAGTCGCCATGGAAATGTATTGGAGAAAAATGATTTAAGTATCGTGGATTAAATTCAGTACTAATGCATTCATACTCCAAGAACTTGGTATCAGTATTGTACAAACTCGCATTATGAAACTCTTTTTAAAATTGTCACGGCGTAGCAATGATAGTGTTGAACGCCTGGTGGTACAGAGCAACGAGAAAGGTACCAGAGCACATGAAAACACTGAATGAAGATCTGGACCTAATATGATCCCAGGTAATTCCAGTTGTGCTGACAGCAAATCTGCGACCGGTTAAACAGTGCCCTATAATCAGAAAAATGATCAAATTTAATTAGCTTGAAAATGTGGTGAATGCACAAGCTTTGAAGTTGTTCTAACTTCTTTAAGTGATCCTCGAGAAGATAGAAATAGAATTTATAAATTATCTTTTTTCATTGAATTTTTTCTTTCATTCTTATGTTATGTCTATTTCGTCTTCTTTTATAACCCATTTTTTCCTTCCTATTGAAAGAAAAAACCACGTAAAAGCACTGATCAGTGTAAGTATGCGTGAAAAACTACGAAGGGAAAACAAGCATGAACATCACTTTCGTACTCCTTTAATGTACTCAGTACAAAAGTACTTGGTTTCAGTAAATCAAAATGTACTGAACCTAATTTATGCCCACGCATTAGAGAACCAACTGTTAAAAAAATCAAGGTTTACGCAATTGGAAGAAGAATATTATAACATTGCGGACACTTAGGGTTGATGGAACACAATATAAAATTCCACAAATGCTGCACGGAGTAGGGGAACTGAGCCTATACTGAATGAATTTAATCACGTCGCATCCAGATTATGAAAATAACGGAACAGGTCGGTGTATGTGTGCTGGAGAATATGTGGAGATTAGAGCTGTTTTTTTTGTGTAATAATATGTAAATAATTATTAGTATGTGTGATAATATGTACATTATATGTAGTTAGTCTGGATAAACGAATGTGTGTGTATATGTATATGTTGTTATGTAATATTACTTTTTGTATCGTAAAAAAAAAGAAAAAAAAACAAGTTTAATTTTTTGTTCAAACAGTTGTTGTTTTAATTGTTTGACTTATTTTGATTGGTTTGTTGAGCGACAGACATTTTTGTTTCCAGACTGCCAACTGCTCTTTTGCAAAGGCACTTTTGCAAAAAAAGGTAGCAGACGAGACGCAAAGGTAGAAAAACCGAATATGAATATGCTGTAATATTTACGTGGAAGTCAGATCCTTGAGTTTTTCCAACCGTAAATAAAATATTTTATGACTTTGTCACCAAGTGGGTTTGAATAAATAAGCAAAGCCACTATAAAGGTTCAAATTCACCATTAAAATCAGTTGGTCTAACCCAGGCAAGTATCTCGTAATCTAATGAGTAGAATGTAACGAAACGTCCACTATGTATACAATATAAACTCACGTACAGACTGTACCATCACTTTCCGTGTATAAAGAAATCAGCAGATACGAAGATTGTAAAATATTTATCGTCAATGAAAACAGAATAAAATAATTTCGTAAATGGGAACATTTACAAAAATACAAAAAATAAAAAATTTGATTGAATTTCTTATATTAAACTTTCACATATTATTATATAATAAAACTAAACTTATCAACTACGAAGAGAACTCGAACTACGTGGGTTTTGTCCACATTTAGGCTCTTATAAAAATTTAAGAGTATTTTAATATTTTTATTAAACGCCACAAAATATTATATTAATTTTTCACAACGTAAATTGCCTACCACTTTTTTTACAAGCGTATGAACATGGAGCATATTTAAAAAATTATATGAACTAAGACAACAACCATAATTTTTCTGTATGTTTTTAGTCACATTTCATCAATCCAGCTTTTTCATTATTTTTGGCTCGACAGTTTCGGGAAATATGAACGAGGGGTATGCTCTATTTCTACTTATTTTTTGGAATCTTTTCAAATTTGTAATTAAAAGTAATGAAAAAAAATCGAATTAAAGGAAATAAAATTAAAAAAAAATTACTACTTTATTTGTTTTCTCTTTAATTCCTACACGAATATTTTAAAAAAGTTACTAGTGCAAAATATATGGGTTAATTTAGTTGTATTTCTGTACCAAATTTCATGTTTCAGTGGTTTTTGAGGAATTCGGCTATGACTGAAGGACAGACAGACCGACACGTGAGTGATTTTATAAGGGCTCAATTCGGAATACGAAACCCTAATGTTAATATTATTTTTAACTTAGTAAATATATTGTGTATTATATCTTTCACAGATGTAAAATATATATACAAATAACATATATATATATCTTTATATTTTTACCTATATTATTGCAACTTGACCGAAATGTTTTTATAAAAAAGTATTTACTAAAATATTGTATCAAAACATATTACTAGACATTTTTAATGCATATTAAATGGCATCCCATTCAAAGAATTTAATTAGAAAAAATATAATCCCAAGTTCAAATTCATTGTACCGGGAGGCACTCCGCAAACAATTAAAAAACATTGTTTTTATTCTATTCATTTAAATATGTCTTCCTTCTGTCAAGGAGATTAATAAAAGTCCATATAGTGTTGGGCCCGAAAGTTAAGTAAATAAAAATGACATTAAATAGACATAAAAGTTTAATTTAAATCGTCAAATAGACAAATGACAAAAAGTTATACTTTGTCTTAAGTCAAATATTTTTTCATAACAGTTTCCATAGAAATGGCATTTAGCCATTTCTATGGAACTCTTTGAAACAGCAAAATGATAACAGTGCAAATTGTGTCCCGTTGTATTCTCCATACTCACATGTAATATGTTAACGGATGAAACTTGCAAACTTGACATGTTCATCAAAAAAGCCACATCAGTCAAAAAAAAGCGAAGAAGACAACACAGAATTAATTTCAAAGTCTGTTAATAGTCCGTCATAATTAATTTAGGCAATGGCTACTACAGATTAAAAAAGCGATGTTGATTACTTTATTGTAAAGTAAAGTCCTTAAAAGTTACTGTGCACTTCGTTACATTTTTACTTTTATTTTTATTTCTTATTAACGTTTTTGATATATTAAAAATGCGTTATATTATACGCGTTTATAAAAATAGATTTTTTTTTGTTTAGTACAAATTGTATTTCATTATATGCTCTTTTCTGGTTAACAATCGTCGAATTGTTTGGTTTCTTATATTCTAAAAAATACCAGCTTTCTGAAAATTATATTCTATTTCTGTAAAACCAGGCACATTTTCATCGATTTCTTTTATTACAATCAGTCTTAAACTGAGAGAGCTGTTACGCTGTGGCAGACAGACGGACAAGACTAAAGTTATGTCTAATGGTTATTTGGTATTCATTACGTCCGTATGTGATTCTCGAAATCAAACCAATTAAACTTGACACTACATGTTCCCAAATTCAATACATTAAATGTATTGAATTTGGGAACATGTACTGTCAAGGTTCAGCATTGTTTACTATTCCGACAACTACTGAACAAATGATCTATAAATCTGTTGCTCATTAGTTGTCGGATTACCGTCTCGCAAAGTTGGGAACAATTTTGCCACAACCCACTGCAATCGTTCATGAATCCCTAGCTCACATCCAAGATCGAAACCAACCTGGGCCCCCCGTTACTCACATTTGCACCGCCTGCTTTTCTACTACCTAGCATCTATCTTCACAGAATTGGAGTGCTCCCTTCGCCCTCTTTCACATTGTGAGGATACCAAACCATTGATACTGCCCACTCAGCTAACCTAGGCTTTCTGATGCGAGGGATCCCTAATCTTTTGAAGGGCTGTAGCTATAGCCCCATTTCTACTGGTCATCACAACCCATACCGACAGGAATATCAAGGATGGGAATTGACCAAAGAAAAGAAAGATATTGAAGTTAGGAAAGAAATTCTTAAAACATCTGAACCCAGATTATGTATATAATTTTTTCAAAATACTTATTTTAACTATCAGTATAGATTAAATCACAATTTTTAAACAAAACTATTATTTTTTTCTACTTCTTTTGTCGCAGTAGAGTAAGTTTGTAAATTGAGCAATGAATCCGTAACAGAAAGTGAAACAGATCGATAGTGGGGAGAGCGAGTGATGGGTAGTTTCCCCTCCACCCCTTCACTCAGCCCAACAATGAAAAGTAAACCGCTGAAAAAGTAAGTATAAACTGTTTTAGTTTTCGTTGCGATTTAATATTAAGACAATTAGCATGAAACTTTACGTTAGTGTTAGGGCTTTACATGAACACTACAGAATAATCTAGACTAAATATAATTCTGAAAAGTTTGAAAGATTTATTTATTAGCTCTAACCCTAGAACCACACGTCCAATTACAAAAATGATTTTGTTTGTTTTAGAAAGGCTATAATACTTTGACGAAGTTTTAGTTGGAAACCCCTTAATTTAAGGAAAATTATAAGCATTTACCATCACGCTAAGATTCATGGTGACAATGCAGTGATTAAACTGTGAAGTTATTTTTGTTTGCTTTGCTTGCTTATTTATGCTAAATCTTTGGATATTTAAAATTTGTTTTTAATTTTTTGGTAATTTAACGAAGATTAGAGATTATTATATAATATCATCAATCATCAATTATAATATAGGTATTCATGTGGGTATTCAGAGTATTGATAAAAACGTGTTAAAATTCGGGAAACATTCCTTAAAGAGTGCAAGTGCAAGGTACATTATTCCCGCCGACATACTCCCAAGTCCGACAATCGATGTCGTTTGGCGAAAGAAGCGGAGGCATTTAGTAGCTATGGGGGACGGGGGGAAAGAAGAAGCAGCATAATTAAGATAATATTACGCGCCACGGGGCACAGTTAGTATTAAACAAAGAAGTTTCACTTCTGACGCACGTGGCGAGTAGCCCCTTTTATATTCACAAAAATCTACCAACTTAATTTAATTCGCTCTTCGTTTATTTCTTATTCTTTTATTTCTTCTCCAGTATAAAAAACATAGGAGACGTTGCCAAACTTTAAAGTTGATTTTACAAGCTTTAGCAAACAATAATTACCTTTTATAAAACGTGGCTGTTGTCGGCTGATACTCCGCAATACTGAATGAGTATCAATTCGAAGCATTTTATTGTAAGAAATGTAAATAGGGTTCTCATAATATGCTTCTTTCAAAGCATTCCAGTTTCGGTAACAACTGAAGCGAAGATAGGGTGGCCAAACGTTCCGTTTAACTTGGGCCATTCTGTCAATATTTAAATGCTGTCAGGTCAATATTCATATATTTACACTCCTTACTTTTAAACATAATATTGATTATTTTAATTTATATTTTCAAAATATGACAAAAGTATAACTGATTTTTCTTAAAAGAACATTCAAGAAGTAAATTAATAAAGTCAACTATAGTTATACGGGTGTAAAGTACTTATATATTATTGTTGTTGTGTATTTATTTAGGCTGTGTATTAGAGCTAAAGGTTTCAACTCCTTTCATAAAAAATAGTCAGATTTGTATTATTACTCATGACTGCACGAAAGTTAATTATCTTATAAATTATAATTTATAAGATTTTTACGCATAAAACTATGAAGCAAGGAATATCACTTTTGGCTCAATATCGTTTTATAATTCTATCATTTTTATGACAAATAAATACACACCAACTCTGCATAGACTCAATTCGTATTTGACAGTTTCTTTGATGTTCATGGCCTCTCTTGTATAATAATTATTATAATATAGAAAATACTTTAATGCTTTTAAGTTCCAAATATTTACACCAATAAGCTAATCAAATTTGGATGTGATTACTAATATTTTCACTCGCGACTCGTATAACGCACATTCACGCTTTGGCAACGTGTCACTAAAGAGCGCTGTTAGTCCCGGATGGAACTAGACAAGGCGTTCGAATCCATACATATTATCTCCAATTTTGGGTGTGATTACTAATATTTTCACTCGCGACTCATATAATGCACATTCACGCTTTGTACCGTGTCACTAAAGAGTGCTGTTGGTCCCGGCGATTGCAACGAATTAGCGGTAACCCTAATCGTTGTCGGCGACAAACTTCGCGGTCCGATTGCTGGTCGTGTGATGAATGCACGAAATGATTCGATTTCGTTTGAATTCTGCACGCGACATGGCCCCGTTTCACGACAGAGCGATTCAGCGCGTCACGAACTGGCCGACTTAACCGTCCGGGCCATCGTTGAAAAGCTGCTGTCATTTTGCCAATACTGATTATAAAGGCGCAGACTTGCCAACTTACAAATGGCGCGCCCATTATGAATAGCCTTTGATATTCAGCACAGTCGTGGCGATGTATATTCATTTCATTATTTGTGTACACAAAAAAAAAAAATTAAAAGTTCTTCCAATAATTGTTTTTGAACTTTTGCTAAACTAATAGTAATTGTCAAGATGGACGTCTTGTTTATTCTGTAAACTTTCTACTCAAAAATGGTTTATTTGAATATCTTGATCTTGGCCTACAGATCGATCAACATCTCATATAGCATCCTCAAGCATAATTGCTTATCGTAAAGTTTTCTTCAAAATACACACTCAGAAACGGATTCAAATTTATTCTCCTTTTCAAGATACAATACATACTTGTCAAAATATACTTCTAGCCTTGAATATAGAAACATATGTCATTCAAATCTGAATAAACAATCACTCTATCAATTAGAACGACTTCAAATTCATTTTCGATCTTAAAAAATATGGCCATATATATGAGAAGCAGTCACGACTTGCATGGTTAAGAGGATTAAGAGATTCGTGACCCACGAAACCTCCATCTTCTATGCTTGTTACACAATATCCTCAATAATCCCGTTACCACTTTATAGCTCCGATTTAGACTCCAATACTGTGAGCTAACAATACCTTCTATACCCCATCTTTATCCGACTTGTATTATTTATTTATATACGAATTCTACATTTCTCATGTATATGTGTAATGTTTTCATGACAGAATTTCGACCTAAACAATTTATAAATTAAGAAAAAAAAATAATTTTGTATGATCTCTTCGCCTTTTCGCGAAAATATTTTTATTGTTATATTAAATTACAAAATTCAAAATATTTTTTAAACTACACATAAACAAATAACATGCATGTATTGTTCCCCGTACATTTTCTCCTGACGTGGCGCCATTTGAAAAAAAATATGATAAATGAAGGCAAACATTTTTGCTACGTCTTTCCATATCTTTAGATATAATTAAAATTGTTTCTAACCTTAAAATACTTTTCTTGTTTTTCAGGAGCATTCAATAGTTTCCATGAAAAAATTAAAAGAAAAATACATTTACATGATAATTCAAACATACGTAATTATCTCATAATGGTTGCCTTCTGTATAGGGTGGGTTTACTTCATACAAATATTTAGATTGGAACGCGAAAGCCCTATCTCTTTCGCACACACAATATATATCTATCTATATAAAATCATTCTATAGTAAAAAATAAAATTTTGTTTATGGGACATAGAGCAGCGCTACGAACGCTATATAATAAAAAAAAAAGACTATGATACGAAATTTAAAATCGTTGACTTTATTTGAATTGGTTTGTCAAACTGCAAATTTGTAATTCAACATTATTTTATAGTTCAATTTTACATTTGGTTATAATATCTGTAATATTTACACTTTTAATTCAAATTTTGTTGTTTTTGTTACATTTGTTCGTAATAAGAGGAAATTATTTTAAAGATCGTTCTTGTATGTATCGTTCTTGTATGTAGCCGTAAACATTTCATGGTAAGTTGAAACTTATTAATTTGAAAATAGCATCGAATCAATTCTACATTTTATTGTTAATATTATTCAAACTCATCATCAAAGTTACTTTCGCGTTTTAATAATCAACAACAAAGAAGTAGCTAATAATTTAATTTTCTTTTTAGACAAGCGGATTGGAGAAGTTACGGTATGAGGAGAATAGCATATCTAGCTGCCGGCATTCTCAAAAAAACATCACCATCGTACGGCCCGACACCTAATAAAAGCTAAATGTTAATAAAATTATCATTTAGTAAGTTTACGTATGAATTTTTTAAATTGAAACCTTTCTCTTTGCGAATCAATGAATTTTATAGTAATGTAAGTAAGTTACATTAGACGGTTAGCTTAAGATTTTACAGATAGCCCAATGATTTCTACAGAAAAAAACTTTCTATACAGTATGTAATAAAGATGAAACAATTATTACAAACAAAAAAAGAATCCATTTAAAATTTACAATATTATATATGTACATTCTTGGTTAAATAATTTGTTCTTTTATTTGCAGTTGGAGGTGGAAAAAACAACTAAAACAGAAAGTGGTACGAAAATTGAACGAAGAGAGATTAAATGTTTTTTTTTATAAGTCATTGGAAGGTTTAAGTAATTTAGAGACTATTTGTTAAAAGGTAATTATTGAATCAGAACTTGAAGAAGAAATGGCACAGATTTAATATGGATGCAAAGTTGTTTGTCAATATTTAAGAATAGCTCCGAATCACAAGTTCCTAAAAAAGTTGTTCGCTGTACCATTGATGGGTATATTGCATTCGCTTTCAAAATTTGCCAAATTTGTTAATTTATGCATGTTATTGCGCGTAGGCTTCTTATTAAAACAAAAGATGAAATGAAAATAAAAGATTAAAACAAAAATGAAAATAAGATTTTTAATAATAATGCTAACATATAATATACAACTACGAGCATATTGATTTGAAAGATAAAAATAAATTGTTCCTGCATCCAAGTAATTTGTTCAGCTGAAGATGTAGTCAATGTATGTCAATGTACCAATTGAATAAAAGATTATTTAGAAAATAATTTTCAACAAAATAATTTATTTAATACTTATTAGGTTAGATTTGTTTTTTTAGACATTTTTGTAATTGTGTAAACAACACAGGAATAATTGACATTCTTATATTCTACTTTTTGTATTTGATTCTTTATTAAGTCTTTTCGACTGAATGTATAAGATAGATATTTTACAGTTATTGCTTTCAAATTTATCTCCATTTATACTTTCAACGTAGTATTGTTTGGAATAGTCATTCGAGATAATTACACCAGTCAGGATCCGATGTGCATCGTCAATATATAATTGAGATAGCATAAGTCAAATTTGATTTTGTATAATGAATACTTTCCAATTTATCTCCATTTATACTTTCAACGTAGTATTGTTTGGAATAGTCATTCGAGATAATTACACCAGTCAGGATCCGATGTGCATCGTCAATATATAATTGAGATAGCATAAGTCAAATTTGGTTTTGTATAATGAATACTTTCAAATTTATCTCCATTTATACCTTCAACGTAGTATTGTTTGGAATAGTCATTCGAGATAATTACACCAGTCAGGATCCGATGTGCATCGTCAATATATAATTGAGATAGCATAAGTCAAATTTGGTTTTGTATAATGAATACTTTCAAATTTATCTCCATTTATACTTTCAACGTAGTATTGTTTGGAATAGTCATTCGAGATAATTACACCAGTCAGGATCCGATGTGCATCGTCAATATATAATTGAGATAGCATAAGTCAAATTTGATTTTGTATAATGAATACTTTCCAATTTATCTCCATTTATACTTTCAACGTAGTATTGTTTGGAATAGTCATTCGAGATAATTACACCAGTCAGGATCCGATGTGCATCGTCAATATATAATTGAGATAGCATAAGTCAAATTTGGTTTTGTATAATGAATACTTTCAAATTTATCTCCATTTATACTTTCAACGTAGTATTGTTTGGAATAGTCATTCAAGATAATTACACCATTCAGGATCCGATGTGCATCGTCAATATATAATTGAGATAGCATAAGTAAAATTTGGTTTTGTATAATGAATACTTTCCAATTTATGTCCATTTATACTTTCAACGTAGTATTGTTTGGAATAGTCATTCGAGATAATTACACCAGTCAGGATCCGATGTGCATCGTCAATATATAATTGAGATAGCATAAGTCAAATTTGATTTTGTATAATGAATACTTTCAAATTTATCTCCATTTATACTTTCAACGTAGTATTGTTTGGAATAGTCATTCGAGATAATTACACCAGTCAGGATCCGATGTGCATCGTCAATATATAATTGAGATAGCATAAGTCATATTTGGTTTTGTATAATGAATACTTTCAAATTTATCTCCATTTATACTTTCAACGTAGTATTGTTTGGAATAGTCATTCAAAATAATTACCCCAGTCAGGATCCGATATGCATCGTCAATATATAATTGAGATAGCATAAGTCAAATTTGGTTTTGTATAATGAATACTTACAAATTTATCTCCATTTATACTTTCAACGTAGTGTTGTTTGGAATAGTCATTCGAGATAATTTCACCAGTCAGGATCCGATGTGCATCGTCAATATATAATTGAGATAGCATAAGTCAAATTTGGTTTTGTATAATGAATACTTTCCAATTTATCTCCATTTATACTTTCAACGTAGTATTGTTTGGAATAGTCATTCGAGATAATTACACCAGTCAGGATCCGATGTGCATCGTCAATATATAATTGAGATAGCATAAGTCAAATTCGGTTTTGTATAATGAATACTTTCCAATTTATCTCCATTTATACTTTCAACGTAGTATTGTTTGGAATAGTCATTCGAGATAATTACACCAGTCAGGATCCGATGTGCATCGTCAATATATAATTGAGATAGCATAAGTCAAATTTGGTTTTGTATAATGAATACTTTCAAATTTATCTCCATTTATACTTTCAACGTAGTATTGTTTGGAATAGTCATTCAAGATAATTACACCAGTCAGGATCCGATGTGCATTGTCAATATATAATTGAGATAGCATAAGTCAAATTTGGTTTTGTATAATGAATACTTTCAAATTTATCTCCATTTATACCTTCAACGTAGTATTGTTTGGAATAGTCATTCGAGATAATTACACCAGTCAGGATCCGATGTGCATCGTCAATATATAATTGAGATAGCATAAGTCAAATTTGGTATTGTATAATGAATACTTTCAAATTTATCTCCATTTATACTTTCAACGTAGTATTGTTTGGAATAGTCATTCAAGATAATTACACCAGTCAGGATCCGATGTGCATCGTCAATATATAATTGAGATAGCATAAGTCAAATTTGGTTTTGTATAATGAATACTTTCAAATTTATCTCCATTTATACTTTCAACGTAGTATTGTTTGGAATAGTCATTCAAAATAATTACCCCAGTCAGGATCCGATGTGCATCGTCAATATATAATTGAGATAGCATAAGTCAAATTTGGTTTTGTATAATGAATACTTTCAAATTTATCTCCATTTATACTTTCAACGTAGTATTGTTTGGAATAGTCATTCAAGATAATTACACCAGTCAGGATCCGATGTGCATCGTCAATATATAATTGAGATAGCATAAGTCAAATTTGGTTTTGTATAATGAATACTTTCAAATTTATCTCCATTTATACTTTCAACGTAGTATTGTTTGGAATAGTCATTCGAGATAATTACACCAGTCAGGATCCGATGTGCATCGTCAATATATAATTGAGATAGCATAAGTCAAATTTGGTTTTGTATAATGAATACTTTCAAATTTATCTCCATTTATACTTTCAACGTAGTATTGTTTGGAATAGTCATTCGAGATAATTACACCAGTCAGGATCCGATGTGCATCGTCAATATATAATTGAGATAGCATAAGTCATATTTGGTTTTGTATAATGAATACTTTCAAATTTATCTCCATTTATACTTTCAACGTAGTATTGTTTGGAATAGTCATTCAAAATAATTACCCCAGTCAGGATCCGATATGCATCGTCAATATATAATTGAGATAGCATAAGTCAAATTTGGTTTTGTATAATGAATACTTACAAATTTATCTCCATTTATACTTTCAACGTAGTATTGTTTGGAATAGTCATTCGAGATAATTACACCAGTCAGGATCCGATGTGCATCGTCAATATATAATTGAGATAGCATACATTAAATTTGGTTTTGTATAATGAATACTTACAAATTTATCTCCATTTATACTTTCAACGTAGTGTTGTTTGGAATAGTCATTCGAGATAATTTCACCAGTCAGGATCCGATGTGCATCGTCAATATATAATTGAGATAGCATAAGTCAAATTTGGTTTTGTATAATGAATACTTTCAAATTTATCTCCATTTATTCTTTCATCGTAGTATTGTTTGGAATAGTCATTCGAGATAATTACACCAGTCAGGATCCGATGTGCATCGTCAATATATAATTGAGATAGCATAAGTCAAATTTGATTTTGTATAATGAATACTTTCCAATTTATCTCCATTTATACTTTCAACGTAGTATTGTTTGGAATAGTCATTCGAGATAATTACACCAGTCAGGATCCGATGTGCATCGTCAATATATAATTGAGATAGCATAAGTCAAATTCGGTTTTGTATAATGAATACTTTCCAATTTATCTCCATTTATACTTTCAACGTAGTATTGTTTGGAATAGTCATTCGAGATAATTACACCAGTCAGGATCCGATGTGCATCGTCAATATATAATTGAGATAGCATAAGTCAAATTTGGTTTTGTATAATGAATACTTTCAAATTTATCTCCATTTATACTTTCAACGTAGTATTGTTTGGAATAGTCATTCAAGATAATTACACCAGTCAGGATCCGATGTGCATTGTCAATATATAATTGAGATAGCATAAGTCAAATTTGGTTTTGTATAATGAATACTTTCAAATTTATCTCCATTTATACCTTCAACGTAGTATTGTTTGGAATAGTCATTCGAGATAATTACACCAGTCAGGATCCGATGTGCATCGTCAATATATAATTGAGATAGCATAAGTCAAATTTGGTATTGTATAATGAATACTTTCAAATTTATCTCCATTTATACTTTCAACGTAGTATTGTTTGGAATAGTCATTCAAGATAATTACACCAGTCAGGATCCGATGTGCATCGTCAATATATAATTGAGATAGCATAAGTCAAATTTCGTTTTGTATAATGAATACTTTCAAATTTATCTCCATTTATACTTTCAACGTAGTATTGTTTGGAATAGTCATTCAAAATAATTACCCCAGTCAGGATCCGATGTGCATCGTCAATATATAATTGAGATAGCATAAGTCAAATTTGGTTTTGTATAATGAATACTTTCAAATTTATCTCCATTTATACTTTCAACGTAGTATTGTTTGGAATAGTCATTCAAGATAATTACACCAGTCAGGATCCGATGTGCATCGTCAATATATAATTGAGATAGCATAAGTCAAATTTGGTTTTGTATAATGAATACTTTCAAATTTATCTCCATTTATACTTTCAACGTAGTATTGTTTGGAATAGTCATTCGAGATAATTACACCAGTCAGGATCCGATGTGCATCGTCAATATATAATTGAGATAGCATAAGTCAAATTTGGTTTTGTATAATGAATACTTTCAAGTTTATCTCCATTTATATTTTCAACGTAGTATTGTTTGGAATAGTCATTCAAGATAATTACACCAGTCAGGATCCGATGTGCATCGTCAATATATAATTGAGATAGCATAAGTCAAATTTGGTTTTGTATAATGAATCCTTTCGAATGTATCTTCGTTTATAAGATAGATTAAATAGGATATAGAAATTAGCCTATAATGAGTACAAAAACCTTTTAAATCAACAATTATGCCAGAACCGTATCCTTTTTATTTTTTTTTTATTCAGCGCATAGTTTCAATTTCTTTGAAATAGTTTTAAAAAAATAGATCCCCCTGATTTAGCATTTTGTTACATTTAGTAGCACAAAACTGAAGTGTAATTGCCACGATAACAGTATTTCTTCTCTTCGTAAAGTATACCTAATTCAAAATCGTAAGTATAATAAAAAAATAAAAGTAAAGTATAAATTCAAAATAGTAGGAAGGGCAATAATTTTATTTTACTAAGATGTACAATAAAGCTGTAAGATATAGAATATTGATACTTTTTCACTATAAAGGTTATGAACTAATTATACGAATAATATAAACGTTGAATTAAATAAATTAATCGATGTTAAAAACTCTTAGAGTTATAACACAGTAAACAGTAAAAGGAGATTTAACAATTTATTTAATAAAAATTCATATTAAAATTGAAAGTATTAGTATATTATGTTAATGATGGAAGCTAATTAAGTAGATCTTGATATGTAAAAGCGGCAGATAGTTTGTAAAATAGAAACGTTCATTCAATGTGTTTGTATGTGGCCACTAAGTTTTTTGTTGGTTCTTTTAAGTTATGTCGCTCAAACAGGCGAATTTTTTTCTAATAAAGTTTTTTAACTTCAGAATTGTTATTTCAATTGTACGTATCTTATAACCTAAAATGTAAGAAAGTACACCTGTCAAAAATACTCTAATGCGAGTACCCATTTGCTGAGCACTCGCTGCAACTTCATTAGACTGGGCAATAGGGGAATATAGAGGCTTAGTACTTGAAAACGCGAAAGTACTATCTCGCTAGCACAATTGCTTCTGCAGTGTAATATCTTTCTGTGCTTCTGTAGTGTAAATATATTTTTTTATAATTGAAGGCAATCAAATTTTTATAACTATAATTTTTTTTCCATTACATGTGCCAATTTCTTAAATAGCTTGCCAGTTTTGTAATTATTTCCAGCACAAACTGTCAATTTTGAGCGACAAAAATTACGAAATACTGAAAAGTACATTTTTCAATTGTTTTTGAGAGAACCATATTAGTTACCGTAAAATGTCACAAAATTAACAATGGCGGGCGCGGGGTATATCAATGACATTATATCATGTAGATAAATCATTAGGACGCTAAATTGGTACCCAAAACTTGAGATACCCATAAATCGACTGTCTCTTTTACACCCTATCCATAAATAAGACTGTCTCTTTTACACACATGCTTTTTGGCACTATCTCTTTTAACATAATTCGAGCGTGTCGGTATTTGGAGACATATATTTTACTTATTTAACAAATAAATAAAATACATGCGACCTAGCGACCCGCTCCGGCTTCGCACGGGTGCAAGGTACTATTGTGGTGTAATTGTGGAGCGATTAATAATATTACTGTCATTCACGCGCCGCGCCCGCATTTAATAAAAATGGTCACTGTGTATTATCCGCAGGATATAGATATATGAAAACACGAACTTTTTTGTAGATATTTTTAAAATACACAATTCCATAGCAGAACAGCGTTAGCAATGAAAGCGCCCAAAATTCTACTTTTTACGAAATACTGACTTTCTAATATTTCCTGTTAATATAACATGCATGTATTATACCTATAAACCATCCGGAAAAAATTATCTGAATGATAGTGAGAACCGCATCAAAATCCGTTGCATAGTTTAGCTTACAAGTAAGGATTTAACACAGACACAATGCCACGCTTTTAAATTTCAATTAACTTAGACAAAGTATATACTCGTACTGTTTTGTGCAACACCAAAAGTGTGCACAGCATGGTTAATTGGACGTTACATTTATATATAATAATTCCAAATTATTCACTTTTAAATATAATTAATTAAATAAATAATCAATAACGGAATTAATTGATAAATAGAAAATCAAATAATATAATCGAAAATTAAAACAAAACGATTGAAATTAATGAAATGAACTAGATTAAATAATTATAAATATACGCATAAAATATACACTATATAGTACGCATAAAAAAAAAATATATATATATATACATGTATATATATATATATATACATGTATATATATATATATATATATATATATATATATATATATAATATACGCATAAAATATACACTCTATACAGATATAGTGTATATTTTATGCGTATATTTATAATTATTTAACCTAGTTAATTTCATTAATTTCAATCGTTTTGTTTTAATTTTCGATTATATTATTTGATTTTCTATTTATCAATTAATTCCGTTATTGATTATTTATTTAATTAATTATAAAAACCTTTATTTATTTGTCAAATTTTATGTAAAAGTACCTATGGCGGACTTATATTGGTATATGAGCTAACTCTTTCAGTCAACCATAGCAATAAGTTTTGAAAAATGGCTTGGTAGACTCTAAGAGATTTTACGGTAAATATTAATAGAACATTCAAAAAAGGAGAAAAATATATAAATTTTAATAAAAACTATTGCCATGGTTTAGGATGGCAAAAAGAAAGGCTGAGTCACAGAAGGATTAGGGTTCAGTAAATAAAGAGACTTTTCCACTCTATCCTTGAAAAGATGTGTCGAGGATATTTTCCTGGTGAAATCTAGTTGATACCAAAGTTTTGCTGTTCGAGCAGTAAAAGATTATTCGTAAGAATTGGGGGTGTGTTTTGGAATAATGGGGATGAGTAAGCTTTCAGAGCTTAAGCCAAGACCATGAGCAGACAAGATGAATCTTTAGCCATTTTATATAGATTTTATTTATTAATACGGTTGTCAATAGATGAATCTTTAGTTATTCTGTATAGATGTTACTTATTAATACGGTTATTGGTAAGTTTATTTTTAAAAAATGAGGTTGAAGATCCAAAGAAATGTTTGTGCGCCACTTATAAACAAAGGAGGGACAAATGATATGCGATCGACTGTTGTTACGAGGAATGTTAGTGTTGAAGTAGTGGACCGCAACCAATTGCATTGTGACTGAGCTTTTCAAGTTATAATTATTGAACCAATAAGCTGACTGGTTTAAATCAAATAATATTTGGCTAGATTGTCGATGACATAACAATTATACAAAAAATACATACATGTTTACAATTAATTATGATAGTTAATATACAATTACTATTTGGATCAATTGATCCAATCAGTTCTATAGTCGACACATGTGCAGAATGAATAAATGAAAAACTTTGACAAAAGCGAATTTTTCACTATTTGGTTTTATTTGATTTAAAGCAAAGTTGTGCTTAACATAGTTCTGGGTAGCTACAAAGATCTCTCATGGTTTATTTTACAAAAAAAACTTGTTTAAAAAATGCCATGCAAATTGCGGTTTTACAAGGATTTATTTTTATTAGTTTTTCAACTTAATTTTAGTTTTGTGTAAATAATCGCTTAATATACCAAGACGAACATAAATTTTCAAATAGTAAATGTAAAAAGCAATAAAATTTAAAAAAGCGCAATAGAAAAAATTGCATAAAAAACGATTGACAATTTAAGACATTTATCAAAAGTAAAGTTACTTTTTAAACCAATTCTTAGGGTTCCGTACCTTAAAACCAAAACGCAACACTTAGAAGATCACTCACGCGTCTGTCCGTATGTTTGCTACAGTCGTTTTTCACGGAAAACGCTTGACGTGAAAATTTGAAATTTGGCACTATAATAAAATATATCACAACAGTTCAAAGTCGATAATATTGGTTCATAAATTTTAGGGAGGGGACAAATTAAATATTTGGATTTTTGAAATTCCATTTATAGCGCGTGATTTCGTTTAATAGGGCAAGTCATAATGGTCTCAAAAATATTTTTTTCATAATTTTAGGTAATATATCTTTAGAAATATACTCGAAAATATGCAAAAAATATGTCACCCCGCCCTATTTTTTGAAAACTACTCGACTTAAAATTATGAAAAAATATAGTTTTTTAGAAACCCACGCAAATCTTGCAGGAAAACTACAGTGATTATTCCATATGTCATAATTTTTTAAATATTCTCTATATTTTTACACCTATGAAAAATATACTAGACAATATAATTATATTTTTTAATTTTCAAAACTGATTTTCTCAAAAAGCATGCGTCGTAGAAACATGAATGTTAGCATGTTATACATCTTATTAATCTACATATTTTCACATAATTTACACCACAATTTTTTTTTAATATTCCTATAAAAAAATTGCGGCTTAAAATTTTTTTTCTAATTTTAATATATCATGTGGAACATCATTCGCCAAGGCTTGTTATGGGAATACAAAAATATTTTTATTTTTTTTTTAATTTTAACTAGTGTATTTGAAATCATATTCTAAAAAATATGCCATACCGCCTGTTATTTCCGAAATCTATCTACATTGACTATAACATAACAGAAAAACTATACCGACTATCCTAGATCTTACAATTTTTGAAATATAAACTATGTTTTAACGCCTTATGAAAGATACAGTAGGCAATATACTTACGTTGTGAAAAATTAATATTTGTAAATAGGTTAATAGAGATACTATGAAATGTGAACGGAAGCCTCGTAGTGAGGGTTTTACTCGGGCTTGACAGGCTTTTTATTAAAACAATCGTGAGCAATCTTCATGACTCTTAACTGGTTGTTTTGTAAATTTCTTCGGTATAAAAATAGAAACGGAGAAATTTTCACTTAAAACGTTGAAAATTTCACTGTTTTCATATTTTTATGTAATATTTTAGTTGTTAACGAAACAATCGCAGAAATCGTACACCTGCCATGTGGTCCATGATGTAGAGGGAGCAGGCCCAAAACGGTACCTTGCACAAAACGAGCACCCCTCTTAAAACAGTCTTTCTCAAACTTACCGCGGCCTCGCCACGAATTGGCATTCCTCGCAATCCACCCGAGTCAGCAGTTTCTATACGAAAAAAAAATTCGACATTTTTTTACAAAAAAATTAAGGTATATACATCATGCTTTGTGTACTATTGAATATTCTGTGTCAATATCAAAATATGGTTACTGTATTATTGTCTATTCCACTATGTTTTTGTGACATGTTCTTGAATATTTCACATTTATAGGTTAGACTTTCTTTTTTTAGAATTTCACAACATTTATAGGTTAGTCCAAAAGATAAAGCGGACAGGGCCAAACGAGCATATGTCTGCTATTCCCTTTGTGGCTATGTCATGTAGAATTTAGATTACACTTGAATTAAAAATTATACTTATCCAGCAAACATAAAAGAACAAGATTTTTCATTACAATGTATTTTTACATTATGACCATCGTGAGCTCCTTCTCATTGACACTGAAATAAACTGGAGAAATGATAGCACAAAAGCAGCTACGATCTCTAGCAAGGCACTTCAAGACGGGAACAACTTTCAGTAATGAAGGTACTAAGTTGAAGAAGAGATCTTTTATATAATTTATACTGAAAATGCTGGGGCTCTCTAAAGACCAGTACAAATGACATACATTGAAATCTCAACTGACCATAACGACTCTGTCTTTCAGATAGTGAACCAAATAAAGAAAGACGCAGCAAGAACATTTTATGAAGAAAGCGATACAAGAGGACACAAAGTAAAACAGGAGAATAAAAACCATGGCAATCAAATGTGGAATGCCACGGTAACTTTACAGAGGCACCTCACTACTGTCTTCACTCCAGAAAAGGAATTCCAATTATTGGAGTATTCAAAAGGACGATATGGCATATGTAGGTATTGTCGAGAGGAGGATTACTTGGAGTCGATTTCCAGTATGCCGAAAAAGCTGTGTACTTCACCCATTCAAAATGATACTGCCGGAACGGAATGGTATCCATCGTTTCGTTTATCGAACGACATCCTAACTTGGCCCTAAGGAAGTCAGCATCAAAATACGTTGACCAAGATTTAATAAACCTCAAGTTTACAGATAGGTATATAGATATACTGAAGGCACATATTGAAAAGCATGACATCGATACAACTCGTCTATATAATATGGACGAAACTGAATCCCAATATCTTCTAACAAGTCACCACAAATCCTTTTTTAGAGTTAATTTTTTGTTAGTAATAAAGTTTTTTTCCCTTGTTTGTGTGTTCTTTCACTGTTCCCTTCTAATCTGTATCTATTTTCATGATAGCCCCATAAAATCAAAGCGTGCTCTCTCTTTGCCCTAAGCTTGCCCATTTTGCTTATAAAACGTCTCCGCTTTTAACCACCCCCTCGCGCAAAGGAAGCTCTTGTAAGAGATTCATAATTTGTTTCGGGTTTTGTATTTTGAAGACTTATGGGAAATTTGTTTATGCACCATTAAACTACAATACATTTAGCTTCATCAAACTGCGATAAATTTAGCTTCTATTAAACTACAATATATTAAGCTTCATTAAACTGCGATAAATTTAGCTTCCATTAAACTACAATAAATTTAGCTTCATTAAACTGTGACAAATTTAGCTTCCATTAAATTATGATAAATGTAGCTTAACTAAACTACAATATATTTAGCTTCATCAAACTGTGATAAATTTAGCTTCCATTAAACTACAATAAATTTAGCTTCATTAAACTGCGATAAATTTAGCTTCAATTAAAAATTTAGCTATAATAAATGTAACTTCACTAAACTACCACTACTTCACTAACTAAACTAAGATAAATTTAACTATGAAAATATAACTTTTCTTACCAGTTTTCTATACATTTCTCGGAGGGAGCCCGCTTCGGGTCCCTTTCCCTACGCACTTTTTAAATTAACTGCATTTATAAAGCTCCATACTACTGGCACTGGCAACTTGACCCCATGGTGTAGATCCATTGTTTGTGAGTGAGTAACTCCCATACAAATGTATAAATGAACAAAAATAATACGGCATACTTTTTTGCCATTTTAATGTTTTAAAATATAAAGGAAATATTTTGATTCTTTTTTGTTATAAGTACTTTAGTCACCGATAATGGCCAGGATTTGATTATGAAGCCAGAAGGTGCTCACAAAACTCCTCAATGGCGAGAAGTAGATTCTGAGTTTCGAAATGTAGTGTTCGACACTCCGCTATAGTGAGGAGTAGATTCTTCGAGATTGGACTCGTTTGGCTTATCTTGATGCGTCGTTTAATCACAGGTAATAATTCTATATAGTATCTGATGATTAACCCAGAAGGTGGTAACATAAAAACTCCTCAGTTATGAAGAATATGCCCATCGACTTTAGAATCGTTTGACTTGTCTGACTAGTTCTCTAGTCGCAATCGGTGGTCAGGGCCTTATGATGAAACCAGATGAAGGCGACATGAACTTCTCAGTGGTGAAGAGGTCTGAAACGATATTGTAATGCAAAAGTCCCAATTAAGCATTCTAATGTTTTTATCATTTTATACTTTTCAGTGCGTTTCTTATTCAGTAGTTATTGAAGTTATGGTTTTTTATTCGCGTTATGAAAAAATGGTAAGAGTGAAATTTTACGAGGCGCGCGCACGACGCAGCAAAAATCGACAGGATGAAGTTGCTCACTAAACATATATTTACATGCGTGCAGTAACTAATACTATATTCCTAATAGTTATTGAGGTATTTGTGAATACACAAACCGTGTTTTATGTTCATGCAAATCCAATTTGTATCTGGGCATTTAAATAATATTTTTAGTAATTAAAATTTTAATAGTGGTCCATATAACAAAAAAACATCTCTTTATTGTGAATATTCGTGATAGAAATAGCGCTTATAAGTTTACTGAAATATATTTTAAGTGAGTTTAACATTCAAAATCTATTTATTTGCATTATGAATTATAAACTATTACTTTATCATTTATTAAATACTTGAAATTAATTAATTACAATGAATTTTCAGCATATTCATTTATTTTCATTCTTAATTAAACTTTATTTTAGATTATTTTAGTTAATTTAACAATTCACTATATACGCGTGTTTTTATTCAATTGGATGCTAAGTATTTATTTAGGTTTTTAAAATAATTTAACGTAATCAAAAAATTAAAATTATAAAAAAATTATTATTATTATTAAATGGCAATGATTCTAAATCTAGATAAAAAGATCTCATATTTTTACTACTCGGTATAAAAAATAAATTTTAATTTTTAAAATTTAATTATTGATTCATATTTAGCAAATATTTTGAAAATAAAAATTAAGACGTAATTAAGACATATTACAGTCACCACACTTTTATTTTTATCATTTGAATGTGAAAAAACCCAACTATTTCCCAGATAATAGCATTTAAAGTTATCCCAGATAATAGCTTTGATTTTTTACCAGAACGCTACAAAAATGCATTCTATTACCACCATACGATTTTAAGATAATGAAAGAGACACATCGATATGATGAAAAGGACACATCGATAGCTGTCAAAATAGCAGAATGCTAAACCGGTGTCCCAAAATCTGGGATAGATAGCATATTCCGAGGAGAGAGACATCACTAAAGCTTAACAATTAAAATCTGAAGATTATGACTTAAGAGTACTATGTTAGGAAGATGAAAACTTCCATTTAATTTATGAACTGAATTTCCAGGAACAATAAAGTGTCAATCATTGGTTTGGTTGGTGTGATTTGTATAGTGTCAAGTTGGTTTTCTGGATAAATAATTGCAAATGACCCCCATTTTGATTCCACCATAACCCCGGCGTCATTTAGCCGAGTTCCGTTAAAGAGAGCGGCTGGTTTTATTGTGTGTCCCGCAGACAACTAGCAGAAACACATAAGTCATTTCTATATTAAAATAAATTAGTGTACTAAAATAAATAATTTTGCTGTGAGCTTCAAATAAAATACTAGTAGTAACTGTGTTCTATCAGACAGTTCAAAGTTCAAAAAATGTCTGTTTGACGACCAATCACTAGAACAACTGAATAGTTGTCTGCAGGACAATTTGGTAGTCCTTGGAATATAGTGATATGACACAATAAATGATAAGCTAATTAGTAGATGGTAGTGCCCCTGCCTGAACAAAACAGAAAAAAAGAGAAAGCTATCACATAAACGAAAGATTAATTTCAAATATGTCACCGGAAGAACAAAATCATTGTCGAGCTATTTGGAAGTTACAAAAACAAGAACAGAGAAAGCAAATAAAAGTTGTTCATAACCTACTTATAGACAGACCTCCAAGCTATACTTTCATCCTGAAAGAAAGACCTAAAGATGACCATAACACTACTCCGCCTCCTAGCCCAGCTGTATCTTTAAATTTTGGGAATAAAAGAAAAGGCAGGAAACAGGCTCATCGCAAGGGAAAAGAATTACAGAAAATGAAAGAAAAAGAAGCTATTGAAAAAAATGAAAAAAAGACAAATATAAAAAATTAACTAACTCCATCAAGATACAACAACATTAAAGACTGAAAAGGAAAAAACCCATTAAAAAACATAATGCAGAACATAGAAGCATTACAAAGGCGGAAATTCATAGAAGATGATTTGGGTTTACAAGGAAAAATTAGAAAAAGCACAAATTTGCGCAGTGAAGATACAGAGCTGTCAAAGAAAATTAAGTGTCTCTTCCAAAGAAGTGAATAAAAAGGAAATCGTCACAAAAGCTGCAGCTAAGATAAAAGCTTTAAAACGGAAAAAATTTATTGATGCAACTGATTTAAGTACACTGATTTTGGAAACAGTTTGTAACAGAAACAAAGAGGATTATATGCTTAGAATCTGCGCTCTATGTCAGGATAAAAAATGAAAGTAAATAACGAAGCTACTCAAGGCAAAGAAAGGCAAAGAAGAAATTTACTTGAAAGAAGGCAAAAAGATTTAAGCCTTAAAAAAAATTTTTCAACTACAATATATATATATATATATATATATATCCACATGTCCACGAATAGATGTCGGCAAAGAAAGATGCTATTCATTGGCTATAATGGAATTGTCGTTGAAACTAGACGTAAAACACACCCTTCTTCTAATTGAGTGCAAAAAAATAGTACACAACTTTTCTTAACACACCAATACTTGCCCGGAGTGCCGTGTTTACCCGAAGTGGCGATGTCTTCGCAGCTGTTTGTGGGTATTCCCCTGAGCGGTGCTGAACAATATACGGAAGCATCATGTATGATGAGAAAGATGGCAAGTATTTATGAATACTATTTTAAATTTTCCCACAAAAGTCAATTTTTAAATTTCATTTTAACGTGTTTCTTTGTCCGATACTTATTCCCGGACATATTTAATATAACTTCTTTGTATATATTTAATATAACTTCTTTCTAACTAATGTAATAAATGTGTAAATAAGTTTCTTTACTTCACATTTATGACTCAATTAATCAATCGATTTTTATGAAATTTTTCATAGATATACATAAACTACACTTTAATTTAAGTAATGCTAACTCCATGCGAGTGAAACCTCAGGAAACAGGTAATATTTTGTATATACACTAGTGTGTATGCAACGCTCGTAATGCGAGATCCACTTGTGCTTAACAGGTTTACTTTTATGTTAACGGCAATGTCCAAATTCTATATATTACTTGGAAGATACTCAGGTCCTGTTGAAATAAAACAAAGCCACACTGCAGTAAATACAGTTTATTATTGTGTATATGTTAAGAGTCACTATTGATTACAGACAGAATAGACCAGACACTAAACGACAAAGTTGAATAATATTGATATTACAGTATGTATTAATTAACAACATGAAACATTCACACTTTTCTATACCATTTTGTTTCTCATTTCGTGAGATGTTTACGTGACTGCGCCTGGATATAAAAAAAATTGTATCTTGTTTAAAAGTGAATTCAAATTAAACAAAAAACAATTAATGCAGTAAAAAAATGTAAAAATTTAATTTCAAAGTTCATTTTCGATTTCAATTATTATTAACTCTTTGCGTATAATGCTTCATGCCAATGGTATTTTTTTCATTAGATTCCATAAAACGCACAAGTTTTTTATTGTGGACCAGTACAGAGAAACATTATCAGAGGGTAGCGGAACAAAAACTCTGAAAAAAAATTACTCATAATGGAACTAATTTTCCAAAAAAAATTGCAAAACTTTAGAAGCTAATTTTTCCAGATAGCTTATTACAAAATCTCTTTAAGAAATTAGTAACAAGGCAGTTAAATCTAGAAAAAAGACAGCCACAACTGTGATCCATAAAAAATACTCTGACAATAGTTAAGGATCACAAACCAAATTCCAGATATATTGAGGAAGAAAACTCCTCTTTAACTCATTGTACATATAAAACTCAAAAAGCCAGACCATGGGAACTTCCTTCTAAATCATCTGGTTTGAAGAATAAAGGATTGCTATAGACTCCTTAATTTTATGAAGGAAGTCCACATTTTCTCTGACCTATATAAAGAATACCCTTAAGAGTGACTAAAAAATGTCCAATTGATATCAGGTTTCAGTATTAGACACACAGCAAACCTGTTCCAAAAAGGTATGTTCATAACACAGTGTTAGATTAAGTATATTGTTTTTGACAATATTGTTACGGACGCTATATCATTATATGAAACTTTATTCAAAGCTTTAAATTCTTTAAGAGCTTTAAATTTCTGAATTAAAATAATCAAAAATTCTAGAAAATTTTAATATGCTACACATTAAAATTTTGTAGTGTTTATGGATTACTTTGCAATACATCAAACACTAATGACTTTTTTAAATCGCTATATTCAGTTTAACATATTGATCCAAATAAAAAACTGTCCGACATACTTCAAAACTTCTTTTTTTACTTCACTCATGATTTTCATAATAAATTATAAAACAAATTTTGAGACGCTTAATACCTCCATAAACATATTTAGCAATATTACATGAAAGATATCTTTTTAAAATTTTGAATATACATTTTACAAGACGATTACAAATAAAAATTCATTTATGACATCAAAACAGATCGTATTCCAGATTTCAAAGAATTCCAATTAAAAACTTACTATTAATTTATAATTTTGTCAACGGAGAAATTTAACAATTTCAATATATTTCTGTATCTTCTCTCAATTTGTTCGATTGCCTGTGTCAACAAAATTATAGGGCCTTAATTGTACAATACTCAAATCATAATTAAAAATAAAATCTATCAAATTACATTCGAATTTTCGCTAAAAAGCTACAAACTATTTCAAAACCACTGCAGACTGTAAATATCTAAACTATATCATTTTTCTACAATACCAGTTGGTGAAGCTTAATACAAATTTTAAACCATAGACAAACAAAACTTTTTGACAACCATCTGCCAGCTGTCAAAAATCCAAATCATAAACATAGGACTTGTTTATCAACCCTTAACTCAATAAATAATTTATTTTAATGTGCAGTGAATTAATAGAACATGCAATAATTTACCCTTAACTTTTGTGAAACCACAACTCAAAACCTTTTTTCTTCACAATCTTCATACTCTTTCCCTAATACCTAACAATTGTGTACCTATAATATAATAAAATATCATTTACCTATATCTATTATTTCTAAACATAACCTATGCTTTGACTTAAATTATCACATACAAAAAAGGATACAACAACATAGGTACAAACGAGAGCAGAAAGAAGACTTCGTAACAGTGGAAGAAATGTTTAAACTAAGAAATAACTAGAATCAAATTTTTGATGACACCTTCCTAATGTATGTCGAACTTAAAAGTAAATAATTTTTTGGTTATTCATGCATCTTCACATCTTTTTTGTAATTGTGAATTTAAGTAGTTAATGGACAGTTTGGGAAACAGTGAAACCGTAGTGCCGTTTAATATTACAATGATAAAATTTTTAAAAAGCCTCATTGAACATTTTCCACATATATAAGTTATAAAACATGTGCACAATATCACTCACACAATACCATTGCGCATTTCAAATTCCTAATATTAAGCTGTACACTATCTGGTAAATCAAACTGTTTAAGAACTGTCAACATTTGATGAATTCAACGCTATGATAACAATTAATCTCTTTGAATAATAGCAACACCATTATGTGTAACTGTCATTATGACAGCAGTATGTAATTAATTACTGTCATGAAAATGCTGTCATTGTTATACATCTCAATATGAGGGAAACTATGGAAACTATCTAGAGACCATTATTACAAATTTCCTTCGTGACCTTGAATTAAATCTTACATCCAAACAAATATGTTTACCCAAATGGACATAAATGTTATCTTTCATAAATGGACATAAATGTTTGTATTGCTAATTTAACAAAAATGTGGTCTTCAGCATAACATTTTCATTAAACATTTTTATTTTGTATTTAACTATATGTATCATTTGTAAAGCTGAAAAATGTCAATGAAACCTGTGAAGTCAATCAAATGCATAATTAGTAACAACCTGATTATTTGGATAATCAAACTCTCATAAATTCCTGTAACAAATAATATTAAGCCTCATTGGGCAGCTTCAAGGGAACACTCTCTACAAACTGAATACTGTCTAAATCTGTCTATCTGTTGAGCAGGAGGTAGTAAACACACACAGAAAGACAGGAATGAATCCAAATTTTCTGAAAAAAATTTTTTTTCTTCAACCATGATTCACTTCATCACCATAGCTTAACTTCTCGGATGAATTACAGCAAAAAATATCAGGATATTATTCCATGCATTTATGCTTAAAAGAAAGTCCTAAATTTCAGACTTTCTTTTACGTATACAATATTATTAAATATTTACTAATACAATATTATTAAATATTTATATTTGCATATATTTCAGTCCATATTCTGACAAGTGACAAGAAATTTATTGAAATTTCAAACAAAGCTATTATCCACAACAAATCGCAAATCGCAAAAATGTGCACACTAAAACACCACTTCAAATAAAGTTAAGTCTTATTTGCTTTACAATCAACAATCAACAGCTGCTGTATTGACCTGAATACAACACAAAAAAAATTATGATTTCCAAAAACCAGCAGGCTTGGTTCCAAACTGATGTATCAAAGTATTATCAAGTTATATATAGAGTGCCGATACTGTGGCACCATTTTTTTTTTATATTTTTGTACCGATATCACATAAAGCATGGCCAATAGAGACTTTCTCGAACTCAATAAATAAACACTTGGTTAGTGATATTTGATTTTTTAAGTTTGAATCCCACAATGTACTTTAATTGGAATTGTACTGTAAATGTAATCAAACAAAATTATAAAGTTGAATACAATAATGAAAAACAGTTTCAAAATTTTAAAAAACCCGTGGTCTGCTTGAGGGTTGATCACACAACCGTCGACGAATTTGTAAAATAGAGAAATGGAACGTACGTCACATTCCATTTTCATCATACGCAACTTGTCTATTACTTACATTGTTTGAATACATTGAATTATATCAAACCGTTTTCTTTAAAATAATTAAAAACACAATCGATTTGCAAAAAGTGACATGCTAATAAACGTACATGCCAAAATGTCAACTTTTTTAGGTTATATCGAAGTTAAACTTAGGTCAAGGTCAGAATAGTGTTAGACAGATGTAGTTATAACGATCTTAGTTTATTAGTAGTATTTTTTTTGCAAGGTATAACTTTCTATTCCAAGTTTATTAGTAATAGTGTACACTTATATATATATATATTGGTGTGTAAAAATATTTCAATGTAAACTTTTTAGAATGAAACTATTTTCGACTAATAAATTTTAAATAATTATCATTTGTTTTGCAATTTTCATAATCTATAATGATTTAATTTCGACTCTTAATTTCAACAAGACTTTTATCTTTGATATCAGCCACTGCTTGCCAGAAATTTTATTTATTTATTTCGGTACTTTAATGTATCTAATTGATATATATGGCGGACTTATTGCTACAAGAGCAATCTCTTACAGCTAACCAGAACACCAGTCCAGCCCCGCCCAATGAGCGGCCGAGAATCGAACCCAGGTCCCCGCGGTGTGCCTCGCAGTCAAAGGCCATATGTCTTGTGATCAACCCAACACACCACGATGACGCCATTAGAATTTTAATCTCTATTTGAGAATTAAATTCTGTAACATTAAAGACAGGCCTGCTTTAAATATTTTCTTCTTCATATGACACCAATAATTATTGGCTTAAAACCATATGTAGTGATTCTATTTATATCTTAAAAATATAAGCACTGCCCCCCCAATCGACAGAAATGTAAGTTGTCCAATGTTGTAATATGTAAATGTTTTTTATTGACATTGATGTCTCCTGCACAGTCCCTATTTTGATCGCAAATTACACTGGCAACACCCACATGACACGTAAGTTCTAACCTCAAATAATGCAACAATCTATAGTTATATACTGCCTACATAATAGCAATATAAACTCTACAGACTAGTGATGGCTTGGATATTGATTTCGAACTTAATTTTAAATTAGAAATCATACATCACAGAGAATATTTTTATTCACTGTGTACATATAAGTTCCTATGAAAAAGGTTTACGGAGAGGTACTGTTAAGAATTTAGAAAATTATAAAATATTTAAAAGAATTACATAATTTTTTAAACCATATTTTTTGTAAAATGAACAAAAAATACTTGTTTCATAATCAATAAGAAAAAAAAAGATTGGCTTTTTCACAGGTAAATATTTGAATTCCCGATGGTTTAGAGAACATTTAAATACATCAATAAACACAACACTTCTGTAATTATTGTTAAATTGGTAATTACTTGGATTAATAACAAGAGACCCAAAAACAAGCTCAGAACGTAACACATAAAAGTTGGAGATAAATTCTTTTCAAGAAATGAATTTATTCCACGTATCCACTGTTACATAAATACATTTTTTATTCTATTTATCGTGTTACATATAAAATGGATTGTTTTCTTAAACTGTTACATTAAAATCCTATCAAAAGTGGGAGGGTTATTTTGCAACTTATATACGAAGTCTTTGCGACGAGACTATTGAGTCAACAGTGTTGCCAAAATGACAACAACAAATGGTAATCCCCACTCACTCTGCACAAACTAATTGCGTGCATGTGTTCGGAATGTTCCTAATGTAATATTCCCTATAAAACTTTGAAAAGTTTACATGACTGTAACATTTATGACAAGTTGCAAAGTGGTGTAACCACTTTGCGACTTGTCTGTACCACTTGCTTATAGGCTGTGTTGGAAACACTTTATGTCTCTACTGATAACGAAATAGATTACTAAAAGCTCTTAGTATCAGTCGCCTGTATATCCCACAACTAAATTACTGAAACTATTTTGAAACAAGCTGTATAGATATATACAAACTGTATACATATATGTATACACTCTGTAAATTTGTTATTTTAATAGCAACAAATTGCAATAAGGAATTGTCCTTAATAATTATAGAACCTTATCTTGTCCCACATATTTCGTGAGACATATCAATCTTTTGTCTTTTCATGCAAGTTCAAATTAACGCGTACCATGTTATTATTAATCCATACAATTTATAGCATTTTGAGAGTGTAACAAGGTTTGTAGAGGCATTCTTCATTCTTAGAAAAAAATCATAAATTTCTTACGATTCAAAGCATTATCATCTAGGCCGCTGGTGCTTCAATTTTATCTCTCATTAGAAAAAACCAATTTAAAAGTACTGCCCATTTAAACAATAATATCGTAGAAAAATACATTGAATATTACGAAATCTGTCCTTTAATTAGCTTGATTGTCCAATTTCATATCCACATAAGACTGAAACAATATGTAAAAAGTTAAACCACCTCACAAAAAGAACATAGAATGAGGTTATTTAAAAATAAATACAGTACCCAAATATCAGTCATGTACGATTCTAACTGCCATTAATCAGACAAGAACAACACTCAATCTATAAATGAATAAAAACCACCTAATTTTATTTACATAAATATATGTTCTACTAGATATCTAGGTGATTTTTTTTTAATTTGGTAATATTTCTATTTATTAGTATAATCGTATATAAGTGTAAAACTTTTGACAACTATTGCAAACTGTTTATGTATCATATCGTAACGTAAAGAGAGTCAATGAGAAATCAAATATATTAGAAAGACAATTACATCTAACTTATCTTGTAATATTGCGTAATCCTATAAAGTGGAGTTGGAAATTTCGTAAGCGTATGAACAAAACCTAGGTTAGCACTACAAACGTATTCCTTAATATTGCGAATTTATTTTAATTTGAACATCTATAAATAAACAATCTATGTTTAGTTATGACTGGGATACGATACTGCAATCGGAAAATAATATATTTATATCATTAATCCTTATTCCGTTTAAAGAGTTACTGGGTTTACACAAATTAAAAAAAATTAAAATTCAATCCTCAAGCCTACCTCTATAGAAAAACTTGAGAAAGTTCATCTTGTCTATGGCCATTTAATGTCACTTTGACACTTCAAAACACCTAATTGTTAATTCCTACTCTTGTTCATATAAAATGTATAAAGTGACCAGCTAAGCTGTTAAGATACATATTGTCAACAGGTTAATCACATTCCAATGATATTTTAAACCGACAATAATAAAAACACTTCACAAGTTCGCATAGAACGTCATTGTTGAAGTAATACAAAATCAAGACTATGAAGAATACTCTTAAAACAACGTGAGCCTCTCCAAGCTAAAATTTAAGATGCACATAGGAAAACTGCTTTCGTTTTGCAAAGCCGGCAAACAAACTTGGCATAAGCTAAACAGAAAACCATTTAGTTCCATCTGACAAGACAATTAGGACACACTGATTACATATTTGTACAAACCTAAAAGTCTCATCGTCTACTTATCCCATCCCATGTAAACAAATATTGTTGAATATGAAAACACAAAATCAGGGTCTCGTTTGACTCGCTTCTTTGGTGCCTCAGTCTCCAAACTGGGGTGGTTGAGGCCGAGCTCTCCGTTGCCATAGCAACCCACGAGGGTGGTCTTAGGGAAGCGCGACCTGAATGCCGATTGTTCCACGTTATGGTGGGCATCCCGGCCCACGCACGACAGCTTTACAGCAGTGCTGTATTTGTGTTTGGGTATGCTGGTTGCAAACTGAAAAATGGAAATAGCCAATTGATATAACTTATTAAAGTACGTATTGACAAATATAATCATAATATTAGAAATGTTTAAAAACTTTGCGGTACAAACACATGTATTAATATTTTCCATAAATATACTGCTCTCTTAAATTCTTAAATTTAGAACCAAATATCTTGAGAGAAACATACTGTATTCAAACTAGATATATTTCAAACCCTCTGTTTTGGTACAGTTTTCAATTAAGACAAGAAATAAAGCAGTTTTAGAAAACTGGCCAAAAAATAGAATTTTTCCGTATACTTTAACAACGCTGGCAGGTTCAACGCCAAAAGAATATAAAAGCCATGTACTTGCGTGCAGTAGAAAGATGGCTGTTACATTACTGTCGTTGCTATAGTTATTTTATTTGACAGTAAAGATTCTGGAGATAATTTATTTCACCACATATTTATTAAATTTTTTTTTAATGTCAGCAGTGTTTTATCACCTGTCACTAATAATTCTAAAAAATACTTTTTTTTCTCTGAAGTGCAAGAAAAGAAAGACAAACAGGAAATAAAATACAAATATCGAAAAGCATTACATTTCACTGTAAACAGCACAACGACAGATTTTTGAAATCGTTTGACAATGGGATTTTTGTGTGTTTAGGTATGATTTAATACAATATCAAGATCCTGTACAAAAAACTTTAATGGATGTCCAGAAATAAAATATGAATTTGCATTATGTTTCACTGTAAACAACACAGTTATATACGTTACGTATAATCGTTTGATTATGTGATTTTCGCATGTATAGTTTTGCAAGAATTTTTAAATTTATATTAAAATTTTATTCCAATATTGTAAGAAAAAGAATTTTCGA